>OMLB01043704.1:14310-32494 GCA_900302555.1 Myripristis jacobus | reverse complement strand
GAGTGGGTTTGACACAGCCGATTCACTTTAACCAATCAAATGAGTCCAGGAGACCGGCGCGGAGCGGAGACCAGCGAGCAGTGCGCACACGTCACCAAAACCTCACAGGCAGGCTTCCGGAATGTCAGGCACATGAACAATGCAATAAATACCGACAAAAAACAGTATTCAATGCTACGATCACAATCAGCACATACATATATCTCCATATCAACTGTCCCGTCACAACTGATGTCAGATCAAAGGAGATCGGCACCGTTTGTGTTGATTGTGAGGTTTTGGTGATGTGCGTCAGCCAGCCAAACTTGCACTGCGCTGGCCCCGCTGCGCCTTGCGCTGAAAGTAGACGTGGTTTCAGATGGCGAGCTTTTGGCGCACCCCGGCAAAGCCTTTTGGCACGAAACTATCACTGCGCCAAGCTGAATCTGTCGACACCTCCCCCTGCTACGCCGCCACTCCCATCTTGGCGCACCTCTGTGCGCCCCGCGCGCTGCGCTGGTCCAAACTAGCTCTGCGCGGGGTGCGCCTCACTGCGCCCCCTGCGCTGCGCCGGGAAACTAGAGCCCATTATGTTATGCAACTGTACCAAGTAACAAAACTAGCTGAAAATGCCGCCTGACATGATATATCAGGTATGTTGATTAGAAACGGATTTGTCAGAAACTAACAAAATCCATCACAAAATCCATTTTCCCTAAACATAATTGCAGGTTATCCAAATAGGCACTTAATTTTTAGGAGACAGGGTTGCAAATTTGGTGGAAATCCAAGCAACTGTTTGGAAGTTATGTCATCGTGTGGCGAACAGACAAATGGATGCACATAGCTTTACAGTCCACCCCATCCATTTTCAGTGGGTACAAGACAATAATTGCAGTACAGATTGTGGGTGATGTAATACATGGGACTGTATGTCAACCATACAGAAGTCAGTAACATAAACAATGCAAACAAAAGATTGAAGTCATTTAAATCTGCGTCTCAGCAGCTTTAGTGGATGATTTAACAAGCAGCATGCATTCACGTCACTTTAAACCTTATCCAAGAAACCCTTCTGCACTAATATAAATAAATAAGTAAAGAAATCAGTGTTTTATGTAGATTTCCATGAAAGGGAACCCATGAGCTGAACAGCTTCTGTGTTTTTAGCACCGGCAAATGAAGGGTTAAAAAAGCCCTGCTGTGATTTTACCATTTAGGCTCCTTTTTCACTCCGTGGGGACCTAACACTCTCTAATGCAGAGCCATCACTGACAAGCATTTCCCATTACTTCCCATCTCTTCTCACTCATGCATGCACACACACACACGCACACACACACACACACACACACACATGCACACACACTATCCTGGGTCATTACTGACAAGTATTTCCCATTTACTTGAAGATGAAGCAAAATAACAATTTTGAGCAGTTATTCCACCCTTTTAACCTTGCCCTTCACATGCAAGAGCACACACATGCATGCATACACACACACACACACACACACACACATGCCTTCAATCTACTTCTTTTATCATAGCTGCAGACTGACAGTGGCCTTTTCACCTTTTTATTTTTATTGGCTCATTTCATCTCCTCTTTCTCACTCCATCTCTTCCGCTCGCTCTCAGCCTGGCATTATCTCTGCCATCCTCCCTCTGAACCACCCTGCCTCGTCTCGCCCCTCCTCTCCCTCACTTCAACCTCTCTCCCTGTCATCCTTCACTTCTCCCTCTCTTTACATCGCTCTCTCAGGGCCCATCTGTCTCTCTGATTTCTCCTCCATACCTCATTTTTCTCCTCCTTACTCCTTGCTCTCCTCCTCATCACCACCTTCCCTGTTCCTCGTCCTCAGCCTGATCACTGCATCGCTGCAAGTGCTTTCAGGCTGCTCATCCCTTTGATGCTTTTTCACTAATTCAACTCAAATCACAACACACAGGGCTGCTGGCAATGGTGATCTCATTATTAATAAAGTGTGTTTAACACACACACACACACACACAGACAAAACTGGAAACATGTTCTTATAGAAAGAGATGATATGAGAGGATGAATTGATTTGGAGAGCCTCTTCCTTGAGTATATTAAACACTTGCATGTTTGTACACCACACACATCGTGTGTTTCACCAGGATGAATTCAAATATGACACACCAAAAAGAAAAAAAAAATCTGAAAAATCTTTCTGACCAAATGTGGCACTTATCTGATTTTTTTTTTTTTTTAATCGTTGTTGTTGTTTCTGTTTTGTTTTGTTGGGCTTTTGTATTATTTTGCCATCTACACAGAGTAACTCAAATAGTTTTAGGTTCAAATGGGATCAGACAAAAGGTCTTAAATACTTTTTCATATTCAGTCTCCCTAAATTTATGAAACATAAAAAGCAAAGCAGAAACATATTATGTACAGTAACATGTTTTTTGAAAACACATAGAAGTGGAGATAGATCAATTCATTGGCCAGCCATTTAATCAGATCGGCATCGACAAATATCTGCAGTCATGAGGCTGATAAACAATAACTGTCTACAGAAATCTGCAGGTGTCTATCAGTGTGACTGCCATGGAAAGATATTAGCGCTCCCCCTCATCTGCTGATACATGCAGTTGTTAAGTAAGTAAACTTTTATTTATTTTTCATTTGAATTTTTTTTTTTTTGCATAAATATGTGTTAATTGTGGACATTTACTTAGCTGATAGATTTTTTTTTAAATAAATGCACTGACACAGAGTGCAGATCTACATTAGCAAACAGAGACAAAGCAGCCCATAACTTTAGTGTTAAATAAACAAGATCTAAGTTCAGCTATTTTGTGTCTCATTTGTTATTATTTTCAAATTGTTGTATTTTAACAGATTCAAACAAACAAACAAACAAACAAAAACATCTTAACGATAATATATATTGATCAGCAGCCACCTCGGCATTGGCCATCAAATAACCCGTATCAACCTCTACGAAGAAGAGTTGTGATGTAATATTATCATGCATCTGAATTCAGTATAATGCAATGCAAAAACGTGACAAGGCATATCATAGCGCAGAAAGGATGTATCATGACATTAGACATTTTGTTCTGCATAGCATTAACTGCAAATGAGACAGCTTGCCCATCACAGTGTGACAAGCTCGCCCCTGAGACTATATCATTTCCATTTTGTAGTAACATTTTTTAAATATTTTGTAAGGTAATGTCACTGCTTATGAGATTTGCAGCTGAGAAATAAACATAATCGTGCACAGTACTTTCTTGTCATTGAAATTTTAATTTTGTTACATTGTGTCGTTATTGTGTTAAATCATGAACCCCATATTGTATATTGATTTTCATCATGAAATAAGCATGTCATCCCATCTTTATAAGACTGATAGATTAGACGGCTGGTACAGGGTGCTGACAAACACAGAACAACAAGACAACAAACAGCATGTGACGTGCACCACAATACAAAACTTTGCCGGAGGAAATCAGACACCAGAGTGTAAAATGCAGTATCACACCAACAACAGCATCCTCATTGTCACAGAGTGCTGTTAAGTGTGTGTGTGTAGCAAAGGGAACAAAGCTTTTACTGGAATGGGCCCTCCTGCTCCTGGGCGACCTGGACCTGTGAGCAGAGGAGAGAGGAGAGAGGAGAGAGGTGCAAAGTGGTGGTGCAGCAGGTCTTCAGGGTCTTGTGGTTGTGTGTGTGTGTGTGTGTGTGTGTGTGTGTGTGCGTGTGTGTGCTGTGTGTGCAATGCCTGTAAAAATAAGGTGTGTTAGTCTGGGAGTAGGGAGCCCAATTTTCTTGGAAGCTCTGTGTGAGGCTCTGAGAAGTATGTTTTTGTTTGTGACAGTGGGCATGGTGAAGTAACAGATCGCACCGTAAAGGACGACTTCGTAACTGATGCTGCAGTGTAGGAGGAGAAGGAGGTGAGGTTGGACGGTTTTTAGAGAGTCTTTGTTGGCAGGGCTTGTGAACATCCGTGGTGTGCTGCTGACTGAAGGTGAGGCTCTTCTGCAGTGAAACACCCAAGCATTTATCATTTCAAGGGCGCTGATCAGCGGTGGAAAATTAAGTTAGAGGAATTATTGTCACATCAGGTGATGAAGAGGGATAGAGAATGCTGTTTGACATTTATGTAGGTATGTATGCATGGGGCGCACCGATGGCTCACCGCTGAAGAGCTCAGGTCCTTTGCTGCATGTCATCCCCCCTCTCTCCCTGCCTTTCCCATCTATCTGTCAAGTAAAGCAGAAAAGACCAAAAAAATAATCTTAAAAAAAAAAGGCATGTATTGTATATATTCTTCTCCACCCACAAACGACATGAACCACCCCAACCCCTTCTTCTTACTTCCTGATCCCTCCCCAGACCATGCACTTGCAATTTCCGATCTTGGTTCAGCTAAACAGAAAATAAAATTTAAAAATAAATAAATAAATAAATAATTTTAAAATATATACTTACATAGATGGACACACATGCTTAAATATATACAGATATGCCCACATGGATATGAATATGTTTAAACAGAAATACACATAATATATGTTCATAATAACAATGTGCAAATTACAGTGACAGCAAATGAAAATAATACCCCAACATAAATACACAAATAAATTCAGATAGAGTCTAAATAGAGACATATTGGCTTTCTACTGCATTTCTACTGCTGTGCCTCATCACACAGAAGGAAATAGGAGCACATGGGTATGGCCGGAAAAAAAAAAAGAGGTCACCAACATCCGCATCGCATGTGGACGCATGTGGAGACACATTTTAGTGACAGGTGTGTGACAGACTGAGTGCTGTCCCTCTTGCAATCAGATCACCCAGTGCCAGGTGGAGACAGGGTCAGTGTCATCTAACAATATCTGATGATGGACTCACAAACCTCCACACCCACTCCACAGTGTGGGTGAGGTAAGGGTTAGGTTGAGGGGGGCGTTCCTGAAAGTGATGGGTCATGGAGCTTCACAGGTCTGTGAGTTCACCATCAGACCCATCTTGTGTCATTTGAAGTAGACCGTGAGTTGGAATGGGCTTCAGCAGTCATTTGTGTAAGGTGTAGAGAAATGGGCCTGGCATGCAGCCCTGTGGTGCTCTGGTGTTGATGATGTTGTTGGATAAGAGTCTGTTGTTTACATCAACAGCTTGGGATATGTTGCTCAGGATGTGAATGGTGGGGGGGTAGGGATAAGGTGCTTAAGTTTTTGGATCCTCTGATGCCATTGGCTTGTGCTAAAAGCTCATCTGAAGTCAATAATCGGTAGTCTGGCATAGTCAGCATTTGCCTCCAGGTGTCACATTAATGTGTGCAGGAGACAGGCCACTGCATCATCTGAGCCCCTCTTTTGGTTGTAGGCAAACTTCAGAGCCTCCAGATGTGGTGGAACAGATGTGGTGTAATATCCACGAGGAATATAAAACGTAAAAATGGGTGATTCTTCCTCTAAAACACTGTTCAAGAATAAATTATCAGTAATGCTCCTATAGTGTTGATACAATATCACAGAGGAAAGTACTGAAATTTTGTACTGTGTTGATTTTATTCTTCCACTTACGTCCAGCTGTCGTCACACACACACACACACACACACGTACTCACACGAGCGAGTCCACACAGCAGTCAGTCAAGACACTGCGGTCTATTGGAGCTGAGGGACCCTTTCATAACAATAGGATGGATTTTCACACCGGTTCTAAATCCAGATAGAGCATGGAGCAGGGTCTTTTATATGGCTTTCATCTCACAGACAGACAACAAAATAGCCCTCAGATGGAAAAATAAAGTAGTCTTTGTGATTTGATCTGCCCGCTTTGAGTCCCGCCAGTGTGTGCCTACGTGCGTGTGTGTACAAGAGTGAGAAACAGAGGAGAAGAAATTTTGAGGAGCTCAATGCTGGTGGATCAGGTGATGTCAGAGTTAAAGAGAGGGCTCACCTATGGATTTAGAAGCTCCACTGTCATCACAAACTAGACCACCTCATTATCTCTGTGCAGCAAAAAGCACTCGGCTCACACTTCACCTTCTTTGTAAACTGTAATTGGTGCAGTAGCTGAAGTTGCCCCCCACTTGGACTGTGTGTTTCATCCTCTTGGGACAGAGGGCGACCTATTGAAACGTTAAAAGTGCATATGTAACACTGGGTTGAATCTATATATTTTACTCAGCTCCTGAAAAGTTGGCTTTCTGGAGATTCAAGGGTTTTGTAGCACAGTGCCTTGCAGCCAAAGTGCTTTGAATGCTCCTCTCGTCCTCTAGTTTGCCCACATTGATTTGAGAGCTACTGATAAGCCTCCTGATATGCATCAAGACAAAAGAGGATGTACAGATTTCTTCTTGTTCTCATTTGCTGCAGTTGCGTAAGGGCTTTTCTCCCTCAACTATTTAATTTACAATGTTTTTAACCAGGCACAGAGAGGATCCTGAACACTGCTCTGGCATAATCTCACACTTTATGAAACTTTGGTTAAGGTTAGGGTTATGTTGAGGGGGGCGTAGTAGTAGTAGTAGTAGTAGTAGTAGTGTTCATTTAGTTTTCTTTACTGATGAAAAATATGGAAAATATCAGTGATTGAGAGATCCACCCAGTGAGGCATCCTGGGCTTCTTGGCACATGAAATGGGTGGAGCAGTATCTATATAAGACTCTTGTTATATAATCCTTTCTCTGATGAAGGTCTAGTGGGATCAAAACGGTCATCTCTGTGCCCAGTTTGATAAATGCCTCTGACGCACCAGCAACATGGTTAGGATGCCCGAGTACCCCACTATGAAATATTGTGTAACCAGAAAAGACTTTAATTACAATCACTGACAAATACCCTCTATGGTATTTAACCTAAATAAATCATTGTCCAATGTGTTTTGATATTAGGGCAAAATCCAGATTTCTTGTGGATTTGTAATTTGATTGTGATTCAAATTAACTGTTTTAGCCAATGTGATGTTTGCTGTTCTTTGCTTGTTTTATTCTAACTAAAACAGTACATTTCTCAGTGATGTTAATGAGTCTATCCAGCAATTAATATCTTTAAATTGTATTTCTGTTAAAGTAATGCCTGATGTTATGCACACATAATATCAAGACACTGAAAGTCAGCAGCAATATAATCTTTTTTAGGGAGAGAACCATGCCAGCGAATTGGCTGAGGAGCTCTTGTTTGATGACTCACCTTCAGGTGACTGAATGAATGAAACAGATCTTACTAAATGCTTGCTATTCCTGGATACAAATTAACTGTTGTAAATTATTATAATTATCATTACTATATTATTTTTATTCCTCCACAAATAAACAAAATAATTGTAACAGCCCTGATCCAGGACTACTCTGCAATTGTGCCACTATGCTGACTGAGATCATATTGACCTAACAGTATGTCCTGATAGTTTTGCTGCAATCTGAACAAATTTAATCAGAATTTTAATTTTTCTCTGAAAAACAAACAAACAAACAAACAAACAAAAAACAGCAGTATATATTACCCTGTCAGTGGAGTATACGGTAGCTGTGTGGGTTTCAGAGCTTAACAGAAAAATATTACCTTAAAATATTATAAAACAATATTTAATTAAACACAATTTAATTTTCCAGCATGCTCATATTAAATGATCCTCTTAACACCCAACATTCAGTAGCTGCCCCCGTAATATGTAGTTATTATTACAGAGGTGCAGACTCTTTTCCAAGTCCAGGAAAAACAGGAAATATTAATCTGGTGGTTCAATGTATAAAGTCACAACCATTACCATTTAATGTGCCTCTGTAAACACAAACACGAGACATCAAGACAGATGGAAAAAGCATACAAAACATTCTGTACAAGTTCCTTTTGACATTTAAAAAATCATGTTTGCAGCTGAATTTTCAAGGCAAGAACACAGCCAGATGGGCATTGATTTGGTTGGCAAAGTGCGGATTAAGATGTAATGATCCCAGTCTCTCTGTCAGTACCATTATATGTCTAAAATATAAAAGGTTCATACAGTTCACAGTCCTTTTTTTCTGAGATTTATTATGTTGTTTTCTTTTCTTGTACTGTATTATTAAATTCTAACCTGCTGCCTGTGTCAGATATAGCCAAGTTAAACATGCTCACATCCAAATTTGGCTCAGTGCAAAAGGTGCTATTATAGCATATTATTATAGCATCCTTTCAAGTTCTTTTTGTAAATGGAGTTCAAAATGTAAACTAGATTAAAAGAAATAAATCTAGTTCCGTATATAATATCGCTTCATGAAAACCCTACCAAAGATGTGTTCCACAAAGCAAGATTACCATATGAATCCAGCTGATTTCACCAACTCAGGCTTGTTTTCAAGGAATTCAGCTCCCCAAATTTAATTCAGGTTAAGCCAAGTTCCCATGGAATAACACCAAATTGTCACATTTTATGTGAATGGCTGGATTAGAAAATTACTTACATCGGATCACCACTGTCAGATATTGTGAAATCAACAAAGATACCCTGACTGTACTAAACTGGCTTCACGAGACAGGCCCAAAGCCTGTTAGTGTATGCTTCAGTGCTTACAAAATCTTAGAAAAAATATGTAATCCTCAACTTTAACTCTCAGATAAAAAGTAATTTTGACAGCAAAGAAAATGTGGTGAAGTCAGTATATTAAAGACATGAGGAAACTTAAGGAAACGTGTGGAAAGAGCAACAAGCAGCAAACTATGTTACAGGTATGTGACAGTGCTGGCACCTGTTTAGCTATGCTGTATGAAAGTGTCTCAAGGCACTGCTGTATCATGCACATAAGTATGACAGCGCCCCATCTCAGTCTTGTCCTTGGCCAAAGTCCAGTCAGGGATGCTCATTTCTCTGCCTCCCACCTCTGATGAAAAACATCGGTGAGGAAAACTTGAGCCAGCAGCAGCTGCTGGTGCACATATAAGTGTTCTCAATCATGAGAGCTCATACTTGTTCATTCCTTGAATGCTGCATTAGTATTTTCTGTGTGGTGCTGCTTACAGGTTCTCTTCCTCTCCCCTCTCATCCTCTCAGGGCCCCTGATGATCTTTGTGCAGCTGCAGTCTCTCTTTCTCCACTTGGAGGCGTTCTCTTTCTATGTGCAGCCTGCCAGACTCAAACTTGAAGAACTGTAGTCTCTCTTTCTCCAACTGCAGTCTCTCCTTCTCCAGTTTCAGCCTCTCTGTCTCCAGATCCACTGCTGGCATCCATCTTTTACTTTCCTTCTCTCTCTCCTTCTGTCCATCATGGGCAGAGAATGCAGAGGATGTGGAGGAAGAGTGCGGGCCTTGCTGGGGTGGCAGGGTATAGGAGGAGTCAACGAGCTCTGGTTGGCTCAGGATTGGGACCCTCAGCCTCTCCCTCTCTACCTGCAGCCTCTCTCTCTCCAGCTGCAGCCGTTCCCGCTCCACCTCGGTCTGCCGCAGTCGCTCCTTCTCCACCATCAGCCGCTCTTTCTCCACCACCAGACGCTCAGTCTCAACAGCCAGGCGTTGTTTTTCCACCTCCAATCGCTGTCTCTCAATGGCGACAAGAAGCCCTGCCCTTGAGTTCTCATGACTGGCCAGCCCGTGGGCCTGCACGCCTGTCCCCATGAGCCCACCAACCAGAGGGAAGTCCCGGTTGGTGGTGGAGGTTGGAGCTTTAGAGGAGGCAAGCATGCCGGACTCGGTGTGGGAGTAGACCTCCGGGACGCGCCCCTCACCACGTGACTCTATGTCACTGAGGATGGCAGGGAAATCATCATCATCAATTTCACCCTCTCCGTCTCCTACATCACCATTGTCATCCAACTGCAGAGCAAAAGAGTGACATCAAGAAATATGAAGGTAGAAAAAAATTATCCAATCAGTCTAACCTTTGAATTTACCCATAAAAAATAATAATTTTGTGCACTTCTGATAACAATGTCACTTTCTTTTGACTGTGATTGTGAACTTTTCTTGCATGTTGACATGACTTTTTATGGTCGTATTAGGCTCTTTTTAGACATTAGAGTTTCCTCATTTGTTTTGTGATTCAAAGCATAATGAAAGCCCAGCTGACACTTGCATGTGACCAGCTGATCATGCCATGGCGCATTAAGAAGCATTAAATGATGGGTTGGACATGCAAAACTTGTATGTTTGCTTGTATTTGTAGTCCAGATCATCAGGATCATAATGTGATGAGAATTTTAAATAGTTGTGAAAATTGTTTAGTTACAGTACACACGCAAGCACTATCAAGTGATGACAAGCAAGATCAGCAGAGAGTGTTATGACAGTTGAATAAACAGGCTACTACCACAGGGAATCAAAATGTGAATGGGTACATGGCAATGCTGTCACAAAATAAATATTAACCATCAGAAAATGAAGATAAGATGGACATCGCAAATTTAAGTGGAATCTACAGAGGGGATTTGTCCTTAATTAAACTTAAAATTTTATTTGTGATCCTACATGAGCCGAATCAAAACACTGTGTTAACAAGAGGCACTTGACTACCTAATGTGCTGGCATAATCACCATGATATATTAAACATAACCAATTGTGCTAATGAGTTCATTAATTAAGCCAATTATTGCCATCATTAGCAAATATTTCTATGTCACCATACTTACTTTCACATTACCATTTGGGACTTATAATGGTTCATCTCATAGTTCACAGTTTTCTCATTAATATGCAAATTGTATGCATCGTGGTACTCCAAAATCTAATCAGATCAACTACTAAGGGAAAGATGCTGCATAAGTGCAGTGGGAAGTTTCTATCATGTATTCATGTATCATGCATATCTATTCAGCAATCAAAGATCTACAAAGATCAGTTTCTGTTTCAGTGTAAATCCAGCCCTGGGCTCTCTCTTACTCTGTAAGCACCAACATCCTCCTCCATCTTCACACCCGACGGTGCCATCATGGCCTGTCCACTCGGCTCCCCGAGAGCCGCCAGCTCCGGCCAGTCGCAGTGGCAGTCCTTGGGGAAGCCTGAGAGGTCAAGCAACTGGTCATACCCCGATCCCAGGGCAGCGGCCTCGTGTTCAGGAGACGAGGGGTCATACTCTCCCTTCAGGACCAAAGAGGAGGAGGAGGAGGAGGAGAGGGAGAGCTCAGCCTGTAGCTGTTTTCTCTTCATCAGTGCACGCCAGTCCAAATAACGACGCTTCACCTGCACAGAGGAAGTAAAGGAAGAAAGGTTAAACAGTTTTGAGAAGAGAGGAGAGGACAGAAGTAGTGAAAAAAAGGCAGAAGATGAGCAGGGGCGAGGATTTTGATTATCATTGCTATTATTATCATTATTATTATTATTTTTCCCTAAATGACATAATAAAAAAATCAGGGTTTAAAACTGAGCTAAAACTGCCATTTAAACACAGAAACACACACATACACACACCTCAGCAGCAGTGCGTAGCTCCCCCTCCCCCAGTGCATTGACACCTCCTGCCACTTCTTCCCATGCCTGTCGCTTCAGCTCATTAATGGCTGTGTTCTGTTGGAGGAAACACACATGAAGCTGTTCAGCAACACTGAAAAAACACAAGTACCAAAATGGAGGCTGCTTTCTCCTATTAAATCCAAGACAATGTGGCTGTCGCAAACTGTCACAACCAACACAAATCCACTTTTTTTTTTTACTGCTGCAGGGGTTGGTGTTTTGTTTATTCTTGCCTGTATTCCCATTAATCTGCATCATGACCCCTGGAAATGTTAGAATAGATTAGAAGAGAACACCTGCTGTCTGGAGAATAACACGTCCCGCCTCTTGTGGATCTCCCTTATGAGTGTCTGTGTCTCTCTAACACTGTAGTTACTCTTCCTCTTCCTCTTTAGCTGCTTCATCTGCAGGAAATCCAGCTTGGCGGTGAGGCGGGCCCAGAGTACCCAGAGAGAGAGAGAGAGAGAGAGAAGGAAAGGGAGAAAGAAGGCAAAGACAAGCAGGGGGATGAAGAGGAAGGTAAGAAGCAGATATGAGTCCTGTGAGGGGGATAGAGGGAGGAAGAACAAGAAAGAGGGGGATGATGGGTTGTGGTATGAAACAGGAGAGGCAGAGAGGGAAATAGAGGGAGAGAAACAGTAAGAGCGGGAGAGGGACTCGGGTCCTCAGATCAGGTGAACAGTGGGTGTGTAATTCAAGTGCAGTCAAGTCTAGCCGAGTGGCCCTTCTTCCCAAACAGAGGAGCTTTGTTCAAGGCTGGCGGGAGTCAGCCTCATGTCCAGGGTCAGTCAAGTCAATCAAAAAACTTCTAATTTCCCAGTTTGTCAGGAAGGATGACTTTCTCACTCAATAGATCACTTATCTGACACCAGCCATTGAATATTACTGACATAGAACCCTTGCTGCGTTGCCTGTCTTGCCCTCTGGATTGAACTGGTGCCAGGTTAACTCACACAGGTAGAAAACCTCGGAGCAGAAGCCAAGAGGATTCTGCCTGCATCCTGTGGGCAAAGCAGAGAGCCATCATTGAGGGTACAAAGTGTTTCTTTGTTAGCTCAGTAAGTGGGAAATTGGTTGTAAAATTATGTATTTTTCATGTTTCTGTAAAATTGATCAATATTTCTTGCAATGGCAAGAATAAAAATGAAAATTTTAGTAGATGTTTGTCTTTAGCCTCTGAAATATATGACAAAAAAACATTACTTTGTGCACACAATCTTCTGAGGTGCATATGCTTATTAATAACAGCTTTTTATGTATTGTTTTAATATGCAATCATTTGTTCATTGTTTGGTATAAATCCGGGCTGTGCATTGTCAATAAGAACATGGACTATACCAAAGCTTCAAAACATGGGACAACATGGGACTTTTTTCATCGTGTTGGCTATCATCTTTCCCAACCACCACTACACCACTGACAAACTGGGATCACTTCTGATAAATTATAAAATATGAGTAGATAACCCTTGGGCTATTTAGCTTTTTATTGGCCACAGTGGAAGCTGATATCACAGGTATGGGATTCCTCCTGTGCTCAAATGGTTGTGAAAGCAAAATAAGTCTCCACTGGGAATTCAGCCTGTAATTGTGATCAGCTATAGTTTTTATTATGATGTCACCCCTTAAGGCATATTTAACTTTTTTTGTGTAAATTCCCAGTTCTAATAGATTAAGTAATCCTTTTAGTGACAGCCCCACAGTGCAAAAACAGTACAGGACTCTGTAATGCACTGCAGCTGCGTCTCTGCACTGCTAATATCGTTAAATTTAACACACCGATCCGATGCGTTAAATTGCGTTTCTCCTCTGACAAGATATACTGTGTTCCCACATATAGCTCCAAATACACAGCTTTATACATTATAATATATGCATATGCACTTGTGGCCATTTTTGAATCCTTAAACATATTATGATGTACATCACAATGTGCAGCGGTCAGTGTAGAAACACCAAATGCCGCAGAAACACAACCATTTCGGATAATAATGTATTTCTGTTTTGTAAATTCCCTCCCTAGCTCGCATTAGTTGTGGGATAACACGTACTGATAATACAGCTCACCTTGCCGATCACACGGAGCAAATCTGATTTACATCGATCAACACATCGTGGTACAGGCACAATTTCAATGCTGCATTTGAGTGCACCTCATAAACTCTTACTTCCCAAAATAGTAGGTCCGATCTCAGTTTCTTTTAATAATAATTAAATAATTAAATAACAATTAAAAATAAATAAACAAATAATTAAATTAACCTGGTGAAAATGTTTTTAGCTGCCATTCTTCAATCACCACAGAGCTACTTTGCACAGACAATAGTTCATGTGTCAGGGACAGTCAGGGAAGTTATTCTTGATTATTATTTGTACTTTTAATGTGGTATAAATCAGAACAACATCAGATTGTGTTTAACATTAATTGTGACACTGCTTACATTCACCCACATCTCGTTTACTTGGGTATCATAGCATTAATATCCTGCTTTCCCTGATTATATTTACCACGGAAACGATGGTTCATGAGTGAAACGGTCATAATTACGATTTTTTTGTGAGTACTATAAGGCATCACGAGTGACTCGCTGCAAAGATCGCTCCTATTGGCCAATCCTCCACCGCGCCCACTTACGACGCACGACGCGCTGCCTTCTGCTCTTCCGGCCATGTGTTTACACCCAGCGGTCCTGTCCAAAGTGTAAACAGAGTCTTGATCGTTCATGTTGTGTCTCTTTGAAGTGTTTCTTGAAAATGTGAGACAGAGTGTGTGTTGCTCGTGTTTAAAATACAAATGTTGTTGTGTTCTCGTGCCGGTTTCAAATCCCCCGAGCGTTTCTTGCTACACCCGGCGCACTGCTAACGTTAGCTAACGTTAACTAGCCAAACAGTGATGACCGCTGGACACTTTTGCAGTAGATCAGCTTCACAGGGTCGGGCTGTTTTTTTTAACAAGAGGTTAAATGATGGGGTCCGTGCGCTGGGCCTTTCGGTGTGGCTCGTGGACCCCGAACCGGGCCGAGTGGCTGCTCGCCGCTCGGTGTGTCCAGCAGGAGGAGAAGGACCGAATCGGACAGTTCATGTTTGCTAAGGATGCCAAGTCAGCCATGGTGAGTCTGAATCTGTCTGTGTTACATCTAGTGAGTGCAGTCGTCAGCTGTGTTCGATATGCTGAAGGTGCTTAACCCCGCAGGCTGGCAGGCTGTTACTGAGGAGGCTGGTGTGTGACAGGATGGGGGTTCCCTGGTCGGAGATCCGCCTGGAGCGCTCCCCCCGAGGGAAGCCTTACCTGGCAGCACCGGTGCAGGTACACAGTAATGAGATGAGTGTTTTCCACAGCCATTCACATCAATACACTGACACTCACAGTCACACAAGGACAAAAAGCTGCACATCTGTTATTGTTTGAGTTGCTGAAAGACACGGATTCACATTCTGAAATGAGAGGTTGACATATTTCAGAGCTGAGCTAATACTGTCCAGTTCTCAGACAAATGAGAATATGCATGAACAGATTGTGATCCATTTCATCATTATTCTTAGATTAAAAAAAAAAAAAAAAAGACTGCAGAAGCCAGGCCATTGAGCTTCACATTGGATTTCTTGAATTTCCTGAAAATTGGACAAACTCCAACATATTTTTGGTGAAAGACATGAGTATGCCACATGAGCTGCAAGATCCATCTTTACTTGTGTTAATTTAAGGACAGAGGCGATCAAAACCTTAAAACATCTGTCAAAGATAAATTGTTTGATCAAATATTTGATAAGAGAATCTACTAGTTGCTTTGAGAACTTCATTTTCCCCTTGTTTATTTATGTTGACACTGTCTATATTTGTCTTTTTAATTTTGATTTGCACTGTATCTGCTTTGCCAGTAAGTACATTTGTATTTCATGCCAATGAAGCCCATTTGAATCTAACTGAATTTCTAGTGTAGTTTTAGTTACTCCATCCTAAAGGTGGGTCATTACAGACCTTCATTTTAAATTCAAGAGGAGATTTCAAGGTTTCCAAACATGCCAATCATGTCTTGCTGAATTACAGAGAAATGTGTGTAAAATGATGCACAAGACTTCTAGATATACTTTATTTGATGTAATAATGCAGTCATGAAACAGTGGCATGTTGGGTCTGAGTATTTGACTGCATGTAATCATGATGTGGCTTCAGTGAAGTGATGCAACCTGCAGAGAAAAGAATGGGACACTGTATGGGACATTGGTTTTTTTTTTTCCTGAATTGGAGCTGCTTAAGGGTTAATTCGAGGGGTTAATTTTCTGACAAGATGTGATAGTTTAACATCTCTCATCCTGCTCTGCTCTCTGCACCCAGGTCACTGCAGATTCGGGTGCTGAGCCCTGGGCTTGGAGCTTCAACCTCTCCCACCAGGGCGACTACGCTGTTCTCGCTGCAGAGCAGGGGCTGCAGGTCGGTGTGGATGTCATGAAGACCACCATGCCAGGTAAAGGGTCTGACAGCTAAATTTGCACTGATAACATGAGCTACTGTTTGCAGGTCTACTGGGATGATATTTGGTGCAGTCATTTATGAACATGTAAGCATTGTTAAGGAATAAAATCACTTTTCCTCCATAGAGTTAAATGAACAGGCTCCCGCTGATATGAATGGAAGGCTTGAAAACCGCAGATGCTGTGTCCTGCAGGAGGTAGATGAACTAGTTGGTACACAGCACAGCACATAAACAACATATTTAACTCTGCCAGCAGAGGTAACAGTCGTTCTGCCACCAAATGAAACTCATTTCCAGGCATAAATTGTCTGCTTTCATTCACATTGTAGAGCTCCTAAATTAGGCCGTCTGGCTTTCTTTCAGTCACATCCTTCTTTCTTATTCTTTACCATCAAAAAATCCTTTGCAAAAAGCCTTTTCGTCTGAGGGGACTCAATGTCTCATTCATCCGTATTGTCTGGGGAGAAGAGACGGGGGGAAAAAAGCACAGGAGAGGCAACATGAGAATGGCAATGAGACTGAGAGGTCAGGACTAAGAGAAAATCAGAGAGAGATCAGGTGAGCATGAGGCAGAGCTAAAACATTCACTCTTTACCTGTTTCTCTCTCACACACGTCCTTAAACACACATCATGCTCTGGATCAGTTACCGTCTCTCCCAACACAACACCGTCAGTCCAGTTTAAGTAAATCCAGTTCCAGCAGGCCGAGGGCGCACACAGGACAGACGGAGAAAAGTTGACATTTATAGCTTTTTTTCATCCAGTGTTTGATTTGAGGAGCACACACTCAATATCAAAGTAAATATGCACACACACATGCTGTGCGACTCCTCACACAAAGTGATTTGGGGCTGCAAATAAACGGCAATGTGAACATGAACTTGAACTTGCATGTAAAACCAAAAACAACCACAGACGTGGAACAGTTCTATTTTCACAATTTCTGTATTTTTCTTTGCTTTTATCACACTCTCAGTGGCTATCACTGGTCTCCAAAGCTGAGTGAATGTACCACTTTACAAGCTGGTCTAGAAGACCTGCAGGGATTCGAGTCATAAAAACGAGGTTCCCACAAGTCATCGAATTTTGGAAGGTCTGTTCCAGACCGAGAAAGTCATGGAATATAGTATTCTTGGACAAATCATGGAATTTTGTGAGCCTCAAAAAATTAAATTAAATTAAATTAAATTAAAAATAAGTAACTAGTTATGCACTAAGCATAATAATGATCTTCCATTGTGTTGTGTTCATCGTGTTACTTCCCATGTTGACTAAAACAAAATAATGAGCGTGTTTAAAATATAGGTGATGGAAATTCAACATTTTAGTCACAGAAAGTCACGAAAAAATCAGAGGTTTCAACAGCTGCCATAGAGTGGTAACTCCGTAAACATAACACGTTTGTAATAATCATGGTTGGCGGTGCAGAGAGGGAAGAATTTGAAGTCCATATTATAGATGTTTTGTGTTATTTTTGGCCAAATCGTGGCTGTAATCAGTCTGAAATATTAGAAGTGTGCTGTGTCTCAACCCCAAGGCAGAATTGGTTTTGAGTGTGTGTTTCTTATCTTGACCACAAGGTGCCAGCAGAGGCTTTGTTATCAGCGGTACCTGTGTGTGTGTGTGTGTGTGTGTGTGTGTCTTATCTGTGTGTATCACAGTCCGTCTGCCTCTTCACAGTCAAATCTGTGATGTGATGAGAAATTTCCAGGAGAGCAAGTGGTCACCACCGGTGTCAAAACCCTGCTGTTTCCTAAAAGTCAGGTTTTGAAACAGCCTGATTACCTTATTTGTTGACTGTTTGACGTTTTTTGTTCACTGGTTTTGTTTGGTCTGATGGCCGTGAGAGGTTTTGTGCGTGGGGGCGGTGGCGTCTGCTGTCAGGTGCGGCAGAAAAACAAAACTGTGTGGAGGGAAGGAGAGAGGCGGTTTGTGCGGGACGGCCGTGGCCTGGAGGGGAAGATGTGTTTGGAATATTCATGGGAGCGTGTTTGTGTCTCCACACCCCCCCCCTCCAGGTAGCAGCTCTGTGTCCGAGTTTTTCCGCATCATGACTCGTCAGTTTACAGAGCATGAGTGGAGCGTCATCCAATCAGCCGGCTCGGAACGCCAGCAACTCGCCGCCTTCTACCGCCACTGGGTAACTATGGCAACCATACTACCCTGTCATCACATTGCATCGCTGCTGGTTCGGGAGTGCTGCGTGTGCGTGTGTGTGTGTGTGTGTGTGTGAAGGGAGCACAGTGTGTGTGTGTGAAGAAGGAAAATAACAGCACAAATGTTCATTGAGACACACACACGTACGTTTGACACATGCATG
>OMLB01043704.1:0-14290 GCA_900302555.1 Myripristis jacobus | reverse complement strand
TGGTGTGTGTGTTGGTGTGTGTGTGTGTGTGTGTGTGTGTGTGAAGAAGGAAAATAACAGCACAAATGTTCATTGAGACACACACACGTACGTTTGACACATGCATGCACACACACACTATCTCTCTCTCTGTCAAACATGTAGCCCAAAGTTGTGAGGCACATCATCCTCTCTGTCTTTCTCTTTTCAACTCCCATTTCTTTATTTTTCTCCCTCTTACACACACACACACACACACACACACACACAGTTTTTCTCTGATTCTGCTTGCTCCGTTCACTGTATTTCTTCCTCACACACATTTCTTTCCCTGAATCTCTTTCTCTTTCCCCTGTCTGAATAAACACACGTACACACACACACACACACACACACACACAGATGGACAGGAACAGTAATGGTGGTGCTAAGTAAAGATGTTGTGAGATTGAGCGGGTGGCACAGAGACGACAAGCTCTGATATCATCACCACGCTGTTGACTAATGGCAGTGCTCGACGGTTGCCATAGCGATTAGCCTTGTAATACTGTTATTGTGCCTCATTGGCTCTCAAGCAGGGTTTTGGCTGGACACACACACACACACACACACATTTACACTTTAAACACACATTGCCTTTTGTATACACAACGTTACACATTGTGTGCATGGACTCATTGTTGGTAGAAGATTTGAAGTTTTTGATTGTAGACACACACACACACACACACACACACACACACACACACACACACACTAACCCTACCATAAAGACCCATATTTTTGGAGAAGCTTTTCCTCGTGTGTTCCCTCCAGTGATCTGACTGCGTCTCGCTCCGTCTCCGTCAAGGCGCTGAAGGAGAGCTTCATTAAGGCCATCGGCACAGGGCTGGGCTTCAACCTGCAGAGGGTGGAGTTTCACCTTTCCTCTGAGCCCGTCACACAGGAGCGGACGCTGCGCCAGACCAAGATGCATCTGGACGAAGAAGAGGAAGAGGACTGGATATTTGAAGTGAGTCACTCTGAGAACGGGCGAGAGGGGCAGGTGTCTAGAGATCACTAAAAAGTGAAATGTGTTTGTCTTTTGGACATTTCGTACAAATGACAAATTGAACTCAAACACACCAAAAACAGGTGGCGTTCAGGTTGCAGTTTCCTTTCTTGTGCATAACTTGAAGTATTTCATTCTGTGCTTCCACATTCAAGGAGTTGACAAGATAAAGGGAATGTCCTGACTTGATTTGAGAACCTGGAATCTTTTTGATCTTTATGTCGGCAGACAAAATCTAATTTATAACTTTTTGGCTGGCGTGTATCGCAGCCATTTTCAACAAAATCTGAAGTGTACAAAATTTATTTTGTTTAAAAAATAGGTTTATTTTTAGTGCGAGGACAGCTGCATATGTGTACAGTGTTTCATGCCAACATGACTGGTAATACAGCCCTTTTAAATTTACAGCACCTCCCTCAGGCCAAATGCAAAACAGATTTGATAAAGGGTAGTTCAAATCTGTTAAAATACCAGTAGACTCAAGATGTTTAAAAAATACACGGTTGCTTTAAATGGACGGTAAATCCAATTAAAAACAGGGATTTTCTTATTTAGGGGCTGCATTCTGTACAGTAATACATTCACACAGGGCTGATAATGCATAAAAATATATATAAAATAAAGAAAATAAATGTATCTCTCTCTCTCTCTCTCTCTATATATATATATGGCTAATATCATTTGCTATCTTTTAAAAACCTGATTTAACTGTAGTAATTGTGGAATAATTTGTATTTTTAACCTATTTAAAGACCCAAGATTAGCCTATCAAACTACCTCACTGTCTCCAGCAGAGTCCCAAACTGCAGTTATATAATAATAATGTGACCAACATTGCCAATGAAAATCATTTAAATTTAGAAAAAAAACAAAAAAAAAACATATTTTATTTCAGTGTTCCTTTAAAAGCATCCGGGCTTCCACTGGTTTTACAATAACCTACATTTCTAGCAGTTACTAATTTGATGACATTGTGGGTCTGGCGTGAGAGAGTGAATTTTCAGACCGGTTGGAGCCAGTTTGCAGGAAATCAATGTGTTTCAAAACCAGTGGTTCAAAGCCTCGGTGGCTGTGCGGCGGGGTCTCCAGTGCTCCACTCCCCAGTGGCCGCTCCTTGAAAGCATCTGCAAAGTGAATCAGAAGTGGTCTTAGAGAAATACACACAGGAGATTGCGATAGGGGGGCTCTCAAGTGGCACTCCAGCCTTCCTCACACCAGCACGAGAGATTAGAGGACTGTGCCTCTCGGTCAGACAGGAAGAATCATCCCTTCGCATCACCCCCCTTTCCACTTTACTTCCTTTCACCTTTCTTCCTGTTTTCTGTCATCTCCTCTTGTCCACTCTTTTCTTCTTCTCCTTTTTCTCCCTACCCACTTGTAACCCCCTTTCACTTCTGTTTTATTCATTTGACTTTTCTCTTTTTGACTCCCATCTCCTCGATCCCATCTCGTCTTCCTGAACTCCTGTGCAGATAGATTAAACATCCAGCACTGCACTAAAAACGAAAGACACTAAACACTATTTTTTACATTGATAGATTATCAACTATGACACAAGTTTCACGAGTCGTTCACACGTATTTCCTGGTTATAAGCAGCGACCGGCGGGGCTTCACTGTTGAATTTCTCTCTGACCAATCGATGGTCTGCAGGGTTTTCACATCACCTCTTACAATCGACTCACCTCGCTTGGAAACTCGACTGAGGTGGTTCCAAAAATAGTAACCAGCAGCAGACACTATCCCAAACTTTTGTCCAATGAAATACCAAAAAAAGTGAGTAGAGTCAATGCGAGTAGAGCTGATACCATATAATGGAGCACCACCATTAGTGCTGTCTGGACCGGGAGGCCTGAAGCTGCCTCTCTGTCTGGGTTTTGTCACCAGGGAAACACACAGCCACATCAATCGCAGGTAGATAGATAGCTTTAAGGGCAAAGTGAGGTAACACCAACATGAGGTTGTGTAAAGCTGTGCTGGGGGAGAAAATTCCAACATTTTAGATGCTTAAAACTGTAAAAATCACATTTACGTTTACAAATGTGCAACAAAATGTACAGCCAGCCAACTCAGACGGCAGTGAAGCTTAATGAAGCTTGTGCAACAGTCACTGAATGACTTCAGCAATCTATCAAGGTCAAATCAACTTGAACTGAATCGATTCCTACAACCACCTGTTGATGTGTCGTATATAAACACACGCACACTGTACTCTGCATTAACATAGAGATGAGGTGAACAGCCGTGTTGTTGACCCCTTGTCCTCTGGCCCCAGGGCGCTACGGGCTGATCGGTCAGATTGGAGGAAGCACCTCCAAAAATTATTACTTCCTGGTGACCTTTAACCTCTGAGGAGGAGGTCACAACACAGACAGAGAGGAGCATAATAACTTTTCTTTGCGGTTGTTTTGTGGCGCGCAGCAGAAAAGCTGGGAATGGAAGCAGATATGAGGACGTTTCAGCCTCGACAGAGAGGGACAGAGGAGAGGGTGATTGTTTTCATCTCAAATAAAATGGTGAAATAAAGTTGCAGTATCTAATGCTCTGCCAAAAAGTATAATTCCGCAAACTAAAATTTGGATAGCAACGTAAACAAATCTGAAGGGGCGACTGTTTACAGATGACATGCGATGTTACATCTGTTACAATATTAGTCTGTCCAGCTGTAAAAAAAAGCTCCTCATCATTAACAGTAACATTTGTCTTGTTGATATTTTCTTCTTCAGACTCATAATCCAAATCAAAAGTTATATTTTGAAACATATTCGTTGTTAGCAACACGGAGCTGTCAGTTGTTAGCTAGCTTCACAGAAGCAGAGTCACTTGTAGCTGATAGATAATGAGCTGTTAGTTTGACAGCTGTTGTAGCCGAATAATAAAGATGAAGTGACGCGGCTCCTGTGATGTTATAGTAAATAACACATGGGTCTCAGCCAACCAGATTGCTTGAACAGAAACCTCTGTTGTATAACCCACATTAGGATGCTAATGTGACAGAGCGGACAGGCTGAGAGATGTGTTTGTGTGCTCATCCTTTGAACTATGAACATAGGATGCAGATACATAAATAAAATTTCATGCAAGTCAAAGGCAAGTGCGAAGAGATGCTCGGTTAAAAAGTCCAAACACATTCACATTAGGAGACAAAATGACATTGGCTCAGTTCTGGGAGATTAAATTAAATTATTTATACGGTGAAACCCATTCTACAGGGAGCGTGAGCACTGAAGATTTTCTGTGATTATGTGGACATGGACAACTAATTGCGTGTGTTTGTCTGTGTGTGTGCGCGCGCGTTTGTGCCTATTGTTCAAATGCAAATTCAGCCATTTTATGACTGTTTATGAAGTGATTACTACAAGACCAGTTTGTCACAAAGTGCTGCTGAGCAAAAAACAAACAAAAATCAAACTGTGTGTGTGTGTGTGTGTGTGTGAGTCAGTAAGAGTGACTGGGATGTGAGTGAGTGTACACATGCATGTATGTATGTCGACGTGAGAGAGCATCAAAGGATACTCTCGAGCAGAAGACAGAGAGAACAAAGGCAACAAAGAGAAATCATTTTAGATTTTGGGCAGTGCTTTAAAAAAAGTCCTGGCTAAAGTCATGAGATTGGTGTTGATACACTGATCCTTGTAAACAGCTTTTTCTTTAGGCTGTTTCCTCTCTCACACCAACACACACCGCTGTGTGTGCCTCTCTCTGTGTGCTTGACATTTCCTGGTGTTGGAGGCAACGTGTTTTGGCAGGGAAGCAAGATGTGGCTGCTACATCCAGCAGTTATCCATCTGCATCTTCACATATTTATTTCCCTGCATATGATGCACAGGCATAAATGATTTGCATGCATGTATTCAAGAGTTGCATATGAATATGAATGTGTGTATGATAAGGATGCAAATGCCTGTTGTCTGTCATGCCATGGGCATATGTGCAGCGAATGCAAATCATTGTAAATATGTTTTTTGTGAGAAATGCACACCTTTTTTTTCTTTTTTTTTTTTCCAGGAGAGCTTATTGGACGCAGATCATCATGTTGCTGTGGCGCTCGGACCACCAGATAAAGCTGGAGCTGGGGTGAGGATCTATATGATATGAATATGAGAGCTATTATGAAGTCGCTCTATTCAAATGCACACAAATCAAGATTACAACATGCTGCTGAGCAAAGTTAATAAATACTGTTCAGCATATCCTGTAATATACAGTAATATCTTAATATTGTAATATCTGAATTAGCTAAATTTACAGCCTCTTAACAGAAGCGCTTAGGGGTGTAAATCTGTGGCCTAACATCAGATCATTTCAGCTCACTAGCTGGCAATTTGATTCAAGAACAAATTTTCTTTTAACTATTTTATAAAATTTTTATTAAATGTAATAAAATTTCTTGAAAATTATTTTAAATTAAGAAGTATTTTATTACAGAAAATAGCTCCACCATTTTGGAAGCCAGGGGCCAGATGTATAAACGCTGCGTATGCACAGAAACATGCATACACTATTTTCTACACAGAAATCAGTGTTTATAAAAAAAAAAGAACATGCAGTGAGAATGTGTGCACCTTCCCGCACACCTCACACCACAGCTTTGGCTGCTGGCTGGTGGAGAAGTGTCAAAAAATAACATTAAAGTGGGAATTTATACAACATTATTACTGTAACTTAAAGTGTCCTCGATATGCTATTTCATCCTGCGTGGATGATTTTGTACAGGACTGTTTATCTATTTTTGAAATTATTATTATATCTATGAGTGAGAATATGTCTGCTGCACTGTGTCAAGCATAATGCAGATGTATTGATGGGTGGATTGATTTAGAAGCACATCATAATAGTCATTATGTGCACTATAAATAGGCTGAGCCATACATCATGACAGCAATGGTGGCTTTGGTGCTGTTAAAGGGCGTTGCTGTCCTTTTAGTTGCCATGTATGAAAAAATGAATAAGCAGCAACAGGCGTTTGTGTTGGAAATGAGCTAATCAGGGGTGTGCCAACCTCCTCTTTATGGCGGATTGTGGGAGGGGGCATTAGGCTTGTGCACCTGTGAACAATAATTGCACAAAGACTCAGATTTATAAAACAGAACCATGTAGACATATGGCTTTATAAATCTGATGAAAAGAGTGCATATGCATATTTCTGGCTTTGTGCATACACACAGCTTTAGTCATGAATCTACACAGTTTTGTACATCTGAACCCAGGCGGCTGAAAAGAGCACAAAGTGAAACTAAAACAAATGTGTGGTGTCCATTCTTCAAAACAGTTCCTCAGTTCCCTCGATCTGAGGCGTAACACCGATTCATTTTGACTGAAGAGCGATTTTTCTTTTTGGAACAGTTCAATTCGATTTGTCAACCAAAATTTAAGTCAGTGTTTTCATTCAATACGTTAATCACAATATCTAATAATTAGCACATGCAATAATGTGAGACTTGCCTTTTTATCTGAACTATATATTTAAAAAATCAGATAACATAATTACATATTTTATTAACATTGACGTTTTTTATTCTTTCAAAACTTATCGGCAAACAAGTTGCAATTAGTAGTATCAAGTGAGATCAACATGTTAGATTTTTTAAATATATCATGATGATAGATTAGATTTAAATCATTTCATGTGAGTTCAGGCCGCAGACAGAGCGATGCATTTATTCTGTCAGATCGACACAGCTGAAATGTCATAATTCATAATCGATTCGTTGATGTAGTGAGTAGTCAGTTACTGATTGCCTCCATCTCCTTGTCACAGCCTCCGCTGTCATCTCTTCCTCCTCCCTCCACGTTTACGCTGCTGTCATTCAGTGACCTCATCAGCTCGGCCTCGCCCCTCACAGAGGAAGACCCCGCCTACTGGGACAGCTTCAGCAGGAAGGCCGAAGCGCCAGAGAGACAGTCAGACACACGCAAACCCAAATAAACTGGCCAGACCAGACGACGGTGGAGAGACGAAAAGACACACAAAGTGCAAAGAAAGAAGCGAAACTCTAGAGAAACGCAACACTGCTGTCAGGAGAACTGACGTTAAAAAACAAACTATTACATAATGCCATGATTCATTGCGTCAGACCTATACAAACATGAATTCTGCACTGAGTTGCTCATCACTGATGCCTGTAAGCCTCCACAGCCTGATGGCAGCCAGGGGAGAGACCAGGGACTGAAACAATAGGTAGATAATAGCTATAACCAGTAATAAATGTACAATGTGCAGTATGTCGGATAAGAACTGCAGTATTAATAGATGGATAATGGATTATGATGTGTGATGTCAGTTCAGCACGTTTCTTGTCCCAAAAAGAGAAATTCACTTGGCAGCCAGGAGTAAATGCATAACAAACACAGCAACATACAGCACACACACCACACATTTCATATTCAGCTAGAAGCAGTAGACTTCAGTACACCTATGACCCTGGGAATTAATGAGTTTGAGTATTATCCTCACCTTCCAGGTGACAGATGAATATCTTGTTTATTGAGATTTGAACATCATCACAAGAGCTAGTTCTTGCTCTGCACGTTTAAAATGATAATTGGGGTTAGTAATTGTATGTCTGTTTACACACTTGCTAGGTGAGGCCATTGCGTAGTGATACAGAGACAAAGTAGGTCCACCAGTTAACCAGTAAGGGGACTGGAAAAAGGCATTTGTAAGCATTTTTTCAGCTTTGGGTTGCTGGTCAAAATCATGTTGTTTGCTGGGTCAGGATCTGTTTCACTCGGACTCATCATCTTTTTGTCCACAGTAAAACATATAACTTTCTTAAAAAAAAATACAGTGTCGTGCCTTCTTGCAGATTATGCAAATGTTTATATCAAAATTCAGCCTTTTATCAATAAAGATTCCTGAGTATTCATAAATGTCAACAAAAGCAGCAGATAATACCATCAATACCTGGAGATGATGGAGACATTACTGCTCACAGTTTCCCCGTAATGAAGGCCATCATCTGCAGATTTGAGAATACATACGTCTTGATATTGACTCTGACGAACATTGGTGTATATTTCTGTATAAAAGAGGCGACAGGACACACCCCTGAGGTGAGCCGGTGGGAGAGAAACCCTCCTGACACACACTCCCCATTTTGTATGAAATTCCCACAGATGCAGAGGAACAAAGATGTGTAAATGTCGCCTGTCCCTCCCTCTCTGCCTTTCCACCGACAGATGGGAAGACTGGAAGTGAAACGGCCAGGAGAGGCTGCTCAAAGAAATGTTGATCATCCACTTTAACATCTATAGTGAGGGTTGATGACTCGTATAATACAGTCATTTTTTTCCTTCTATCGCTCCGTTGTTCTGTTTTCTTCCCGGCCCCCTTTTTTTTTCCCAGCAGGCATTGTGAGTTAACACAAAGCACACAAATAAATTAACCAATTGCCACTGGCTGATCTGATCTATTGAAAATGTTTGTGGTTTGATCGGTCCGGTCTTGCTCTCATTCTCTCTGCTCGGCCATCTGTGTCTGCTATCGCTCTTCATGTCTCACCATCTTTTTTTCAGAGTTTGTGTGTGTGTGTGTGTGTATGTGTGATGCTGTCTCTTTCTTCACTTCTCTCCCATCTCTTGCTATCTATCTCTCTCTCAGCCTCTCTTTCTCTCCATCTGGCAGTGAATCTATTTTAGTCAGGGACATTTAGTTGACCATTAGAGGCTAGTCAGCAGGGCTTTTACTCGCTCCCTTCTTGTTTCTCTCCCGTCCTCTCTCTGCTCAGCATGTTTATTTCCCCTCCTCCCTCTCCTTTGAGGATAGCCTGTAGCTACAGTATCAATCTGCACGTATATAACTCCTCGCTTTGCATCACTCTACTTAAACACAACCTATAATCATGAGCCTTTACGCCCGCACACAGGGGAAGGAAATGACTGGCTATCATGAGAAGTTAGAGGTCAAATGATTTGTATGTGCAGTCGGCTCAGCATCTGCGACGTTACACACTCCGCCTCCCCTTCTCACCCCTGAATTGAACAGATATATAAACATGTTAATAGCCGCTGCAGTGCTTTTTGCTCCGTCCTGATGCTGCTGGAAAGCAATAAACCTTCGGAAAATGGAAAAGCAGAAAACTAACAGTTTCATTTAACAACAAAACTGAAGGGAAGCTGAAATCAAATTTGGCATTAAAATCAAACTAACTGCAGCCTACAGCCCACAGGAAAGATAATAATTGGCTATTACATTTCTGTCAGATGTACAATTGGCTGAGCCGCTGTGACCTCACACACTCGACCCCAATACTTGACTCCATGCTGGCCATGTCAGACACACACATACACACAAAGAGTTTATGAATTGATGTCAATAAGTATATTTGCATAGTCCTATTGCATAGTGCGTGCCTATGTACCGTGCTTCACACACATACACAGTCACACACACTCACACACACAGCCGCTGTGTGTGTGTGTGTGTGTGTGTCAAGAGCCCATTTCGCCCTGGTAATTGTAGTTATAGCTCTGTAGGCCACAACAGCCTGCAGGTGTGTGTTTGTGTGTGTTTGTGTGTGTAAACTGACCTTTCAGTGCAAGACAATTCTGCTGTTGTGATGTCCTGAGGTAGGGGCGCTTAGCAACGTGTCACCTCTCAATCTCGCAACTCACACACACACATACATATAATGACATGAAGCTGCTATTTGACGCCTTGACCTACACACACACAGTTTATGTTTACATCCAACATCTCTCTGTCTTTGTTTCTGTCTCTATCTCCAGCCTGTTTTTCATTTACTAGTTTCTTTATGTTTTCCTCTCTCTTTCTCTATTCTTCCTTTCTCATTCTCTCTGTTGATTTTGCTTTTGTAATTCTTCCTTTGAAGAGAGTAGAGGGGAAATATGGGTATTGATAAAAAAGGCAACCTGCTGTCCAGAGGGCCTCACAAAGGTCCTTTGTACGTGCGTGTGTGTGTGTGTGTGCGTGTGTGTGAGAGAGAGAAAGGACACTCGTGCATGTGTGCATGCAGGCGTATGTGAGTGAAAGAGCGTAAAAACACACTTGTACAGTCGGTGCCTGCAGGTGGATTGAATTAGTTTTCCTCCTCCCCGTCTTAAATCTTGTGTTCAGTGCAGCAGTGAAAAGGGAGGGGAGAGGAGGCAGCAGGGTCAGACTGGAGTCACACACACTTCCCTCTGAGGGAGAGACAAACCATTTTTAGTAGCTGTGAGTTTATTGTCGTGTCAGAGACAAGGCCACAGGTTTAGATTTTTTTTTTTTTCCGTGGAAGGGAGGCAAGAGTGCTTTAGGCTTTAGACTGAGAGTTTACTCCGAGGTCAGAGACAAGTAGCTGCTCAGCCTGCCACCTTGTATGAGAGAAGTGCCCTTCTGCAGGAGAAGCAGCCCTGGCAGCACTGGGACTTAATATTGTCAATTTTTGTGAATTAGGTTGAGTTAGAATACTTAAAAATTACAAATTTGTTTGTTTGTCTAGGTTCCTAATGCATTTTCTTCCTCGTTTGAGCAGAAATTATGTCATACTCAGATGTCATGCAGTGACTCCTACACCCCCACTGTACTTAAGCATCATATTAGAGAACAGATGCAAAATTTTGACTTAGGAACTTATGAACAGGATTTCTTCAACATGTCAATATTTCCCCCAGATACAACAATAATCCACTGTATACATACAGCACTGTATATGTGTGCATGTTTACCCCAGGTGAGACTTGAGTGCTCATGGATGAGAGAGGGGATTTAATCCTGTAATCCCTTAATTAACAATATATTTTAGGAGAATCCTGCCAGGTAAATTTGATCCTGTTGCCCACTGGAGTAACGCAGTCTGCCTGTCTGATATATATTAGTACAGTATAGAGCCAAATGTGTGTGTTCATGGCACAAGGGATGGTGCAGCCATATGCTGTGTATTTGTCAAATGCCCTCTTACTGATAAGTGTAAGAATCAAGGGTAATAACATTACTATGCAAGTGCAAGAATCTAGTATGTGTTAATGCTGTTGGTGTGGAGACATATTGATGATTTACACAGTAATATAGTTCATAATAACTCAGCGGCTCACACACTTAAAGGCAGACTGCAGATTCAAATGTGAGGGCATCCCACTTTGTTTTCTAATGTTGATGAATAATAAGCCATAAAATTAATGTAACACTTTTAAATGTCTGTCTCGAATCTAATATTTTGATGTCAAATGTGCACAAAACAATTAACAAAGGAGTGAAACGCTCTTGTATTTGGTTATGATGGGGTAAAAGAGATGTCCTGAACTCCTGAGGCATTTCTAGGTTCTATTGTTTAGAGAAATGAGTGGCATTCATCGTTGTTTACTACATCATAACATGGTTATTTTTGTTACTTTATTACCTTAATATGTTAATGTTAATCTTCAGTCCTTAAACAGATTAAAAATTGAAATCATTCCACAATCACTGTGCTGAGATTTGAAATTTGAATTTATTTTTATTTATTTATTTGTTTGTTTTTGAGTGGTGGAATGTGATACTGTAGAAAATTCAGCTCCTTAAACTCAGTTTTATTACTGTTACTGACTTTCAGGAACGCTCAAATGTGGGTGGATGATGAAGATAGAATTCAAGAATAATACTGAATGAGAAAATATTTTTAACTGGGTTTCCCATCCCTTTAAGCCGAAGCCTGAGGAGATTTACGCTGGTGTCAAAGACCAGACTTTGCTGTGTCTGTCTGGCTGGAAAAGCTCACCACTCTTTCAAAGGCTTTCTTTCTTTTTTTTTTTTCATTGACACTTGATTCTCTGGTGCCTCTGAGAGCGCGGGACGCTGCTTTGATGTAGCTGACAGCATGGAGTCAGCAAAGAGGAGGCTGAGTTTGCTTTGGGTGAAGATTCCCTTTTTTAAACCTAATCTTTGTGGGTCATGTTCACATGTCAGACAGTCATAACACCTCACCTCATGAGCAGACTGAGTGCCACTTGTCATTCTGAGTTGTAATGAACAGTTACTGAGACAGCTGAAGCCTCATTCATCACTCACATGATTTTCAGCGTTCACAAAATTTCACATTAGTCATTTCACATCCATAGATGAACACATTTAACTCAGGATGGGAAATCGAAAATGCCACTTAAATTTATTTACATCTATTAGGAAGGACCTAGACTCTTAGAATATTATGATAACATGACAGTCGAGTTACCAGGTCCTTTTGTTTAGAGTAAAGAATGCGTGTCCGACTATGTCACCTGATGTCATCCACTAAACAGTTTTAACCCGTCAAACTCTGCCTGCTTGTTCATGCTCAGGTCTCGGGTCCCGGCTCCCGCACTGACACTGACACTGAAAAGGGAGCGTGCCAAATGAGCATCTGGGCTACATAAGCTGCTCATGTGACTTGAGCCATCTGGACCTGGCAATTCCAGCGCTGGAAACATTTCAAACTTTTTTTGCCTAAAATATGATCACACAGGATTTGCCACAGTGTACAGAAAGTCATCATTTACTGTTATAAATGTGTGAATTGTCCCTTTAAAATGAACAGTCTTTACAGTCTCCTCTCTCCTCCTGGCCAGCATTGGATCCCTGCTTGAACTCTTTCTATTCTTTCTTTGTTTACTCCAGTCTTTATTGTTTTGTAAATAGTTAGACACAGCTGGTTCAAGCGTGTGTGTGTGTGTGTGTGTGTGTGTTATCAGACATCAGGTTATTTATTTTTCCCCTGCATTGAAACAAGCACTGCGTAGCCCAATCTGTGATTAGAAAGTCACGCCACATTTGACACAATCAAAGGACAAGACACACACGCACACACACACACACACACACACACACACACACACACACACACACACACACACACACACTCACACACACCCCCCCCCACACAACACACACACACACACACACACACACACACACACACACACACACACACACACACACACACACACACACACACACACAGGGCAAATATGTACTACTTATGCAAACCTAATCAAAAGCATTAGCACATGTTTACGCTTGTTCTGATTACAAATGCATCCATTGTACCAGCTGCTTAAATAAATGAACACGTGTGTGTGGTTGTGTCACAATTAGTTGCTTAGTCCCTGCCAGCAGTCAACTGTTAAAAGTTCAGATTTACTGTGTAAATGTGCTCACTGTTGCCTTTTATTGTCAGTTTCCTTTTTAAAACAAGACGCTGTCATGTGTATCAGCAGCCTGGCTATAGATGTTTATAAGGAGCAGATCTTAAATCCTTTTTTTCTTGCCTGATGTGGACATACATTAGAATTTAATCATATGTGGGCATTTCTGGGCATGTGCATGTGATTGTGTGTGTGTATGTGTGTGTGTGTAAGTGGAGCAGCGATGTGATGCAGTGTGGGTTGTCGTCTAATCCTCCGGCCATCATCCCAGTTGACATCTGCCAGTTGATTTGATGTGTATTGTAGGTGACTAGTTTGGAATTACATGGATTCCTGGAAACCCAGTGTATTAGTACATACCATATAATTACAGTGCAGCTGAATGGTGGATGGCAGCTTGAGTCCCAGCTGAATAAAGTATTACCCTGCTGATGCCTACATTACATTACAGAGGGCAGCCAAATTTAAAGAACATGGTGGCAAAAAAGAGACAATACAACACTAATACCCCGCTCAAAAAGGCTCAGCGGAGTCCTCTGTACAGGCCGAGGGTTTTGACACAAATCTGACAAATCCTCTGACACATAAAATTCTGATACAAATGGTCACTTCTATTTTGCATTGCATTTCCAACAGTCTCTAATGAACATTATTTATTTATATAGGACATTTTCATACAGTTAAATTCAATGCAATGTGCTTTACAGTTAAACAAAATACAATATTAAAAAAAAAAAAAAAGAGGAAAAAACAGTAACAATAAAACATGAGCACAGAGGCCATTCAACATACTTCAGTTTAGGAACAAACTTCTATACCCATAATATTTATTGTACAGTGGATATAAAAAGTCTACACACCCCTCTTAAAATGCCAGGTTTTTGTCATGTAAAAAAATGAGACCAAGATAAATCATTTCAGAATTTTTTCCACCTTTAATGTGACCTATAACCTGTACAACTCAGTTGAAAAACTAAATGAAATCTTTTACAGGGAGGAAATAAAAATAAAAAACTGAAATAATGTGGTTGCACAAGTGTGCACACCCTCTTATAACTGGGAATGTGGCTGTGCACAAAATTAACCAATCACATTCAAACTCATATTAAATAGGAGTCAGTACACACCTGCCATCATTTAAAGTGCCTCTGATTAACCCCAA
>OMLB01043702.1:0-10786 GCA_900302555.1 Myripristis jacobus | reverse complement strand
CAGGCATGATTCCTTTCTACTTTTTCCTTCATTTATCCCTTTCTTCTCCCCAGCTTCAGTTTCTTTTCTTCCACTTCTCTCTTTCTCTCTCTCTCTCTCTCTCTCTGTGTGTGTATCTCTCTCTCTCTCTCTCTCTCTCTCTCTCTCTCTCCTTTTCTCTAAAGGAATATGAGAGTTGTCCTGTGAAGATGAAGACCTGAAGCCCAGAGGTCATGTTTAATGCTCTTCAGACTACTTAATTGCTCATTGTTACTGTGAAAAAAAAAACAAAAAAAAACAATGTTTTTCACAGGTATTTCTCAACCTTGTGAGATACGGGATCAGTGCTAAAACTATCAGCTGCTGCACACACATGCAACTCTCTCACACAAAACATATCAAGGCACACACACACACACACACACACACACACACACAAAGCACACACAGTGCCATAGCTGGCAGAGGAGCGCTGTCCACAGAGAGGGTGCTGAATCTGGGCAAGTCTGCTTAGCCTGCTAATAAAAGACCATTTCTCACAAGAGAGGGAATGCTGATAGCAGACTCAGTGTGCAGCACGGGTTAAGGGGATGTAGAGACCATGTGGACATAAAAGCCCTGCTGATAAACACGATCCAGTTCAGCTGGGAACTGTGCTCAGTGTTCGGGGTTCAGAACTGGAAAGCACAAGGCTCAGCTGCTGTCTGCCTGCCTCCGTTTGCGCGGTAGCCATTCAACATCTTCCCCTTCAAAACGCACTGTTCTGAGCTGGAGGGGGAAAAAAATAAAGCACTGCTGAGCTGATCTTTACGGTTTACAAAGAATACAGAGGGATTTCATGGCCAAAGAAAGCCAAGTTAGCCAGCGTGACACAATGGATAATTTGCCCTTCTCCATTTTCTTTTTCTCTTGGCTGTTCATATGAATACAATATCAACCTTGAGGAGAGGAAAAAACAAAAATTCAACATGAATGAAAAATGATTCACTCACTCCTCCTTTCAAATACAAACACCTTGAAATCAAGGGCTTGGTCGTTATTTTACAGCGAGGTTACAAAAGCAGGTTGTGAACTGAACTATTGGAAACTATAACATAGCTACAGACACATTTATGGTTTGAAGATTACCTGATAAGGTGAACAGAACCATCTGCTATCATGACAGATCAGATACCTCTCGTCGTTCTGTTCTACCTGATAATGTGTTCATATTTAGCACTTTTCAGACACTGAAACACAGAACAGATGCTGCACACATTAGACAACTGTGTTGTTCTCATCTTGTAGAATCTCAATAATTTGGTGCAGCCACCTGGTGCTAAAAAGTCAGCAGCATGGAACCAAAGCTCTGTTCTCATTTGCAATGGTGAAAAGGAACGTTCCTGCTGAATGTGTTTACACTTTAATAATTATCAGCAGTGCAATCTGCATAATTACACCTAATAAGGCAATCTATCAGAATTGTTTGCCAAGGACACAAACTTGACTTACTATGTCCTCAACAGCAAACTTGCAGCTTGAAAACTTGTCCAGAGAAACAAAATATCACATTTAGACACAGATTTTGAATCCGGGAAAAAAATAGATATAGAGTGTGACGTTATCCAACATTGTTCCATTGGGTATTTACTTCACAATCTGCGTTAATATGCATCACCAAAAGTAAATGACATCAGCAGTGAGGTGTGATACCTTTGCCAAGTTTATCGTCAGTAAGTTGTTTATTTGTGCCCCCAAGTGGTGAAACTGAGAAGTACACAAGGAACCATTCAGATGCAAAGCCTGTTATCTGTTTTCAACCCATTCACTAAAGCAGAAGAATGCACATTATTTGACATTATTAAATAATGGAGGTGTTGCTGATGCACAGTCTGAAAAAGCGATATCATGACCATCATATCTCTAAAAAGTAGGACTCTCAATTGTTAATGAATGGTAACAGTGTTCTGACTAATACGTATCAGATCACCATGTCTTCATCAGGTCACATTTTTTCCAGTCATATTCAGCAACAATCAAGGTGGTTGCAGAGGGGTGACTGACAGAGGTGATGCATAGTTTTATGGAAAACATTCTCCAGGGCCTAACTCCCACCTGACTTGGGTGAACATGTGAGACAGAGACCTAAACTAACTTCAGTGACGATAACAACAGTAACAGCTCTCAGCCGCTTTAGCCAGACATGCTCTCTCAGTGGTGGTCTGCAACAAAATAGAGCAGGAATTCCAATTAAACACTTCAGCTTTCACCATGAAGATGTTTTTTCCCTTTCTTATTGTGCTCTGACTCTTCCTGTTAGTAAGAGGTCTCCTTGACAGCGAGCCAAAAACAGCTCGTCTTTGTTTCCATTTCAGACCCAAAGGATTGTGCGAGCCTCTGTTGCATGGGTAGCTTTGAGCACTTTTCCCCTTTTGGGTCTACATTTTGTTGTCTCTTTTCCTTTGTTTCTTTTTAAGGGGAGATCACACGGTAAAGCTGCGAGTAAAAAACTACAAAGCAAAAGGAAAAGAGAACGAAAGTCTGGTGAAAAAGTACGGGTGCTTTTTTTTTTTTTCCTCAAACCAAGTGATCAGTGGGAGGAAGATAATTTGTTCTTGTGTCCCTTGGAGAGCAAAAGAGTAGAAGGAACAAGAGCACTCCCTATTACGCACTTCTACAGCTGTGGCCACAGTGCACTGGGCTGATGAGATGATTCTGGAGGACTGGGGGAGTGGAGCAAGAGACGAGGGAGATGGGTAATCTTAGACTACCTGACTAGATTGAAGTAAGGCCTTTAAATCAGTAAAAGGGTCCTCCAGCAACACCTTATCACATGAGGAGAGAGACCCTTGCCTGTATCATTGCATATCTCAAGCATAGCGAGAGAGACCCTAAGAACCCCCTAGACATAAACATTTTTCTTCCTCAAGAGCTAATACATCATTCACAGTAGTGATTTTTTTTTTTTTCATTATTAAAATAATCAGTGCCATATTGAAAAGCCTGGGACCTGGAGTGATTACAGCAACTTAAAAACCGTTAGATACACTAAACTGGAGCGTAATGTTCTAGTGCTTGCCAGATGACACAAGTAGTTGTTGGCTCAGGGCAAATCGAGCGTGCCGGATAAGTCATGCATCAACCAGGTATACCTGTTCTGTACTGTAGCAGCACATCTGTGTGGGATGCACGACCACATGTGGCCCAGTGAACAAGAGCCTCTGGAGGCCTTTGCCCACAGGGTATAGGCTGGCTGGCAAGATATGATGAGCATGATGCAGTGAGGGCTGAAGAGAGGGGGAAAAGTGGCTATGCATCATCTGATGATCATCTTCTTACATTTTGTATAAGACCTACTCCTGCATGCACATGAGGCAAGCCTGTTAAAGAGCTGCCTTTAAGTACTACTGCACAACAATGACAAGAATGTAAGATGAATAAACAGAAAGACAAAATCCAGTGTGTGCAAATGTGTAAACTGAGCAGTGTTTGGTAAAAGTTGTTAGACTGAATCACTCTAGTGATAAAATAACAGCAGTGATGGAGCACAATAGATCAGAAAAGAACTGGGTCAAAAGCAGAACTTGGTATTTACTGTGTTTGCAGGCAAGTTAACCATCAATGGCACAAGGCAGCCTTTAAAGTTGTATAACACACAGTGCCATGCTACAGTTCAAAAGACATGAATGCAGTGCTATTAACAGTAGACCAAATGACTAATGGCATTAAAGCCGAGCTTTTCATACAGTAGAGTATTCTGACGATATCAAGCTTGTCATTATTCATCTAAACATCCTTAGCAAACACAACAGAAAGAGACAGAGGAGACCACAATCCACTGATGGTAATGTGTGCAAGTACGCAAATAGAACGCTGTCTTAGTCATAACTAGATGTGACATGATAGGAACGGGCAGATGCAGGGAGTCAACACTCAATTCAAACGCACAACCTTTATTGCAACACAGAAGGAGGCCAGAGTGTCAACAATGTTTGCATTAACTGCGACACTTAGCATGTTTGTCAGAGTGTGTCACTTAGAGTGACTGAAGGAAACTCTGACCTCTGCAGGTTAAAAAGGCACTGCCTTATTGTTTTTCACGTTCATCTGCACCTCAGTGGCGCATGCTGGCTCCTCCGTTATCATAGCCATGACTGCCTCCCTCATCAACTGATGGGCTCTTTATATGAATTCATGTCTCTTGTGTATTGTATGCATCGGGTGCATTGAATTTATGCATTGGGTTTATGTAAAATGCAGGAGCCCTTAAACTCTAGCACGACATAGGGATGTGTGGTGCACACACTGCTCATTATGCAAACTCTGAAAAATTGTTAATACATAAATAACACCACTCAAGCTGATAAAACAGTCCACTAATAAGAAATAATGCACACATTTAGAGTTGTAATGTCAAGCTCATGAATCAGCAAATAGCACCACATGTTGGTGCTTGGTAATGATTTCCATTTCTATTACTTGGAGAAAAAAAAATACACCAGCTCTCATTCATCTTATCTCTATAATTTTGTCCCTTTAACCAAGTGACAGACATTAAAATTCATTTAATGTTGTAGAAGTCGGGCGGTTAATAGTATGAGGCAGATCTTTTCTCTTTGAACAGACTAGGAAAGGTAAGGGTGTGTTTGAGTCAGAGAATGGTGTTATCTTGTGTTGCACAGAGACACAGTATCATTTGAATATGTAAGCTGTAGCATATTCAATACAATGCAGGGGCAGTTCAACACAATGCCTTATTAGCATGAAAAACATTTTTACGTTGTTGCAGCCAAACAGGGTTAAACTTGTTGTCTCGTTCCCTCCTTAGAATAAACACACATATAGATACCACAGACATACACATGCATGGACATATACATGGACATGCACGCACACACACACACACACACACACACACACTCTCGCTCTGACATCAGCTTCCTTTCGATTACCGGGGCTGGTATGAACATGCGATAGGCTGGAGCAAGCCCAAACTATATGGCAGATAAACAGATGGAATTTTTTCATTGCACACTGAGCTGTTTGTATAGCCAATAGGCTCCTTTTACTCCTTTCACTCACAGGATTCTGCTGGCGAGGACTGCCTTGGAATCTGGCTGATGTGACAAACTGACTTTTTTTCCCCCCCTAACACATAAGCGACGGCACAACACAGCTATTCATTTCCATAAATCCATTTAAATACACATTAAGATCAAGAGGCGAGGAAATAACATTCAAAAACGTTGTACGCAAGTACAAATAAAGGCTGTGCGCATGTGTCGGCGTGCATGCATGTGTCCATATGTGTGTGTGTGTGTGTTTGTCTGTATGTCTGTGTGTATATGTGTATGTGTGACAATGATGTGTCTGTGAATGCATAAACCAAATCCTAACTGTCAGTGAGAGAGATAGGGGTCACAGGTCGGCAGCTTTCCGGAGGCTTCCTCTCTATCTCCTCTGACAGCTCCCAAGATGCAGTGGGCCACCGGGGCACTGCGTCTGTCTCTCTGTCTGTCTGTCTCTCCTGAAATCCGTCCCAAGTAGATTGGTTCCCCTCTCAGAGCGCTTCATCCTAAACAGGTCAAGGACAGACCCTGTGTCTCCCTTCAGGAGTCCTCAACTTCTTTGTTAACGAAGCGGTCTGCCACCCTCCAGCTAGCTAACTGGGACAACAAAGAGGTTTAGAGGAAAATTCGGCTTTGTCTGAATGAGAAAGTATTTATAAACAAACCCCGCTTTCCGTCCTCCTCAAAAGCCTCTTTCCTCCTAACCCTGTTTTTCAGTAAGAATTCATACAAAATAAAACAGAAAAAAAGGGGAGGAATCTGCTTTTCTAGGTTTTGGAAGGGGTCTTTCACATTAAGCAATAAACCACAGTCATTATGTAGTGCTTTAAAAAAACAAGAAAAAAAAAAAAAAAAAAAAACCAAGAAGACAATAAGGCTCTTTCAATACAAAGACACACCTCTCCTCCAGCTACTCCTGTTAGTCAAATGATCATCCCACTACATGATATCATGATTTCTTCTCCAGATATACGGTTTTATCCAGCAGACAGCAGTTATTCTTCAACCCCTGCATTCAGATTTGCTTTTAACTCACTGAAGTTCAAATACACGGCATGTGATATTGCTGCATCTTTAGTATAATTTCTAGTTTCCACCTCCGCCTTTTCTCCAGTTCTTTCTCTGCTGACTTTGAATCATTTTTAGGTAAAGTATAACAAGGTGTTGTGTGTTGCCCTCATTACAGACAACACATAGGTTCCGCCAATTTCTAAGTTGGGATGCCTGCCAGACATAATTCCTCCAAGCAGATGAGTCATTTCTGTGACACACTGTACATGTTTTCTCACCTCTGTCAACCAACAGAGAATAGTGCTGAGAAACTCCTGGGGTGTTAGAGGCACTGCTCAGGTGCTAAAACACACTCCCGAGTCAGGCCACATCCTTGACAGCGTCTGCTTGCAAAGCTTCATACAACAGTTTAACAGCTCTCAGATATTAATTCCAAACTAGAGCTCAAGGGATAACTTATGGAAATGCTCAAGACACCTTGAATTTGCATAGATGTATATGTAATAACCTTATTAAAGGAGCAGTTCACACAGAATCCAAAGAGAGATATTTTCTCACTTACCCTTGGTGCTGGCGTCTATCTATCTATCTGTCATAATTAATTAATGTATTTATTTTTTGTGGAGTTGAAACTGTCAAAAATTCTACAGTGAAAAACTCAACAGTAGCAGCTCTCTCTCCAAAAACAAGGACCCAGATAGCCGACATAATCCGAATCCCTCGGGGGCGAAGAGTTTTGTTGGGAATTAATTCACACCGAAGAATACCGGCAAGCTGTATCAGTCACCCACAATGAGTGCAAATCACTGGCAACAGTATTGCACCTTGTCTCTCAGCCCCAGCCTTTGGGGAAACCATGGTCCTAAAACTGAAATCTCATCTATTTTGAGCTGTGATCACACCGTACATAAGTGTTCAATGTTCCACTAAAACTATAAGTTTCCTGAACTCTGCAAACTCTGGAAAAATCTCTCCTCAATTAAACGCCTCCCTCGACGATGAACTCAGTCATGCTCTTTAAACAGGGACAATCAAATTGTTGTATACAGTTTTCTATACAGTTTAAGCAAGCAATCTTGTCTTATAGGAATGTTTTAGATTCTTGACACAGCTCTCCCAGGTGTCATGTTCAATAGCCTGAGTTTATGAGAGAGGGGGATATTCATTGTGTCTGTGTATCACCCCAGCAGGGTAGTTTTGCAGACACTCTGTCTTCTAGCCAACACTTTAATTAGTATTGTGTTGTGGAACAACAACAGCTTCTCCTTATTTCCCTTCAACATGCCCCCTCCGGGCTACCAATTAAAAACCTCCTCACAAGATTAGGTTCTCGCCACTGAACTGCAAGAACTGTCTGTACTGTATTCATGATTACAGTACAGATGTACAGCAGCGTCACACAAGCACAACCGCAGCCGCCCCCTCCCTCTCTCATCTACCGTAGCTCCTGTCCAAGGATACGCTCTCTTGTGTGACAGCTTGGGGTGTCTGACGCTCAAATCTGATCTGCGCACATGCTGTTTATTGACACAGAAATGCTGTGTTGAATGCCGCTCAGTACATGGATGCACAAAAACATGTCCTCCTCCACTGACTACCATTTGCGTTGTCAGTAGGTTACTCCAGAGCTCTGTCACACCATATGAGCAGCAGCATGGCATTATCAGGCAGTGCAACATATGCTGGATCCTGCTACTCCTCCGTACAAAATGCAACTGAGCCAGTATGAGGTTGCGCTGATTAATGGGCAATCCTGCCCCTGTGTTGCTCTCATCATGCTTACAACACATGCCAAGTAGGTCTTTCATCATCTGTCCACATAACAATACGCTAAGTTTCACGATCAGTCAAGTGAACTTTTCAATCATCCTACATGGCTCTGAAAAAAAGTGTAATAAACCACACTTTGTGATCACTCAATGGGCCGCGAAGCCAACCAAAATGCACATAAGATATCAGAGGTTTTACACAACTTCCTGCAGAGACGTAACTGCTTAGGGTAAGTTACAGTCATGTTACAGCATTCTCAGTGGGAGGAAAGGAGACCTGGTTTCCATGCCAACAGCCTTTACCCATATATGCCCACTCTAATTCCTAGCATAGAAACCTACTTCATGCCAGTTATCCAATCAGCATGGGGAAATTATGGAAAATAATTAGGCCAGACAGTGACCACTGATGATGAATTGAGAAGAGACGTGAGGGGAAAGAGAAAGAGAAGGAGAAAGAGAAAGAACAGAACAGAGGGAGAGACAAAGAAAGGGAAAGGGAGATTTGTGCTGGGAGGCTTCCGTAAGTAGTTTTGTAGCGATAGACATCATGAGAAATAGTCCAACACATCAAAATTGACAAGATCTATGGGAAAGAGTCCATATCCACATCCTTCCATACGGCTCCCGGCACTGACACATGTGATAGGCGTGAAAGTGGATCTAAACCCATTATAAAACTTCAAATAAATGTCTGATTCCAAGCAGCTGCCTGCCTTTAAAGTGCCCTGTGCAACAGTGGAAGTGACTAATTACATTGCATTTACTCACATTACTGAAATTGGGTTGCATTTTGTATATATGAGGGCTTTTTTGATTTTTTTTTTTTTTTTGAGACAATAATTTTACTTTTAATTGAGTACCTTTTTACCGATGCACAGCACTGTAATACATTATAAATCACATCCAGACTAAAAAATTATAGTCTGCAAAGTTTTGTAGTGTCTGGAAACCAAACAACTGTAAACTGACAAATTGTGGAGCCAATCACAGCACACAGTCAGTCTTACTTTCTTGTACACTTTGTTTTGTACTTTGCAAATGTTCTAATTTATTTTACATTTTTTCACCGAGAGTTTGAGGGTTGAGAGTTTCCACTGAGTTTTAGCTCTAGAATTGCATGGGAGAGAGCGAGTTACAGTCCCTACAGTCATTTTTACTCTGAGTAAATTTTAAATGAGCTACTTCTCACTCGTACAATTTTTTTTCACAGATATTTTTCTTCCTCCAAAGTAAAGAATCAGCAAAATAAGCTCTACTTGAACCAAATGTTCTAGCCCTCTTTCCACTGCTGATCCTGTGACAAACACCTAGTCAAAAATTATTTACAGTGCTTACATGTGCATCTTAAAACCATGCCTACTCCTCTTTCTCAGTATATTTGTAGATACAAAGGCACAAGATAGCTTGCATAGATATAAGTCAAATACTTAATCATAAATGTGTGTCTTGTGTGCACAAGTACATTCCCTTGTGGGAAGTCCGGCTGATGTGAAGCTAACATGAAAAATTGTCTCCAGTAATGATCTGTCATGGAGTGGTCATTTTATTGCACATTTTAAAGAGACTGTTTATTATTTCCAAGCCTTGAGTTGTTTTTTTAACGGAGTAGTTAAACTTTACAATGGATGTGGCCGTATTCTTGTGTGCATGTGTGCACATTTGGGGGAAGGGGCACTGAAGTGAATACACAGAAGCACTTAAGACCGCTTCTCTCATATCTTGGGGCACAATGGCTGCTCAAAGCTAGGCCAAGCGTTCAATAGACATTGAAGCCCAAATATTTTCAGACCAATAGATTTGTTTCGCTGAGCTGCATTAAAAGAGGGCCACATCCAGGGCAGAGAGAACATTACTTCCATGTGACAGAAGGCTGTTTACCGCAGTGCCTCATCTCCCCTTGGCCTCACCACTGCACTGGGTGTCCCCTTGTATTGATTGAAGCCAAACTAAGTGGCCTAATCCTTGCATGCTACCCCAGAGGAACAGGACAAAGCTTTTCCTATTCCCTGCGTGCATGTGTGTGTTTGCATGTGTGCCAGTTAGTGTGCATGTGTGCATGCTTATGTGCATATGTACACTCAGGTGCACAAGTGCCTCCATTTTATCTGTAAAATAACGGGTGAAAACAGTAAGTGGAGTAAACGAAAAGAATGAGGTACCCTGTGAAAATTCTATAAAATACAGCTTTTAATTTCTGGTGTGCAAAGGTTTACACATGCCTTGCTTTATTTACAGTGGAAGGCACTGCATCATTAAAAAGGCAATGTGGAAATTGGACAGGTACAACTCTAGAGACAGAGCATCCTAAATATTCTGTGGTGGTGAGGTGCTGATTTATTCTCCTAAAAGCCTCAGTGATTGGACCAGGTTGACCTATTTGGGTGCTACATAAGTTGCAGATATACTGGAGGTTTTCAGTAAAAATGGTTCAAATTATATTAATTCTAACACTATCAGGCTACTGTTGCACTTCAGTACACCCTAAAATGTCTCGAAGGCGCCTAATAGTCTAATAGCATGTGGGAATATAATGTAGAGTGATGCCAGTAGGCAGGTTGGTATTCGTTTGCCCACCACTATTCATCTGTACACTGCATGAGTAGAAGTAGGTCAGACTCCCTTACAGTAGTTATATGTAAGTGGGCTCTCATTTAAATTGCGGCTGACACTCATGACACATATGATGTATGCATAGAGGCCTCAAGACCCGTTTTTAGAAACCAATATGGTGTTCAAAAGACAAGTCCAGCATGCATGGGCTTTTTTGTTCATTTTCTGTATTACTGTCTTAATCAAAGTATTTTCCAATGCATTCATTCATCTGCATATTCTGCAAATATTCTGTCTGTCACGAGTCACATCTGGTAAAGAAGAAGATTGTTATTTTGAGCCGTATTTGTGTAAAACCCAGCTTGAATTTGTGTTTCATTTTTCAGTGAAAGTGTCTTGCTTTGATTTACACATTGACTCTTTACT
>OMLB01043700.1:8187-26416 GCA_900302555.1 Myripristis jacobus | reverse complement strand
CCTTTGACTGCCAAATGCTTTCAAAACTTCCTTTCTCCTCTGAATTCTGCAATGGCACTTCATTTAATGTCCCTAAAATTACACTGCCGAAAGGTGAGAGGGAACAATCATCCTTCCCTGATTAGTTCTCTGCTCTTGGAGCATGGTTACCTTCGCGCCCTCACCTCTCATGCATACTAAATCCACAAAAATAACTTATTCCGCTTTGTGTCTCTAAGGTAGAATGAGTTCAAATAAAAGTCTGTGTTTTTTGTTGTTGTTGTTCTGGGCATGTTGTCTACAGAGAATAGAGGAGAGCCGAGGGTGTGCGCTATCGTATTCAGGTCGCACGTCAAGGCCAAATTGGAGCGAGATGAGAGGGGGAGAGCAGGGACACTCTGTCCCGTGCCAAATGATTGCGAGATGTAACACACTCCTAAAGATAAACAAATAGCCCTGAATCTACATGGGATAAATTAATTTGAGGATCTATTATCGAGACGATGACAAGACAAAGCAGTCTGTAATAACACCACAGTCGTCTCCCCCTGAATTGTGTATTATTTGATTTACCCCTTCATTTAATGCTTATTATGCTGTTGATTGTGCATTATATATTATGATTTGGAATACAGAGCACTGAACAATGTGTGACAAAATCCTTAGGCTCCATGCAATAATTGTAGTTTTGTCACATTCATAGATGAAAATGCCAGATATGACTACATGCCAAAATATGCTTTCATATTTTTTGTGTCAGCACGGACAAGCAAAGTGACTTTGTGTTTGCATCGCGCCTGCACCCGGTCACTAATTTTGTGGTTCACTGGGCTTGCTTGAACTAAAATGCTTATGCTTGCATATAAACTTTGATATCAGATGATGGGTCTGTACACTATATGTATGCTATGGGTTTTGTGTCTCTACCAGAATCACAGTAACCATTTTTGTATATTTTCTATGTTACTTTGGCATAATGTCTTACAATAATAAATTACAGGCAACACACATGTATCTGCACATGTTGTTATTGTGTGAATCATTGTCTTCCGGGGCGAGCACACAATGTGAGAACCTCTACTCACCAAATTACCAAAAATGTGTTGACAACACCCAAGTGAGCTAATGCTGTGACTTTGTGCCAGTGCCTGTATATTCCTAACACTTTGCCACACTTAAATGGGGGCATGCAGCGCTGGCAGGGAGGAGGGAGAGGCAAACACCAAAAACACAAAAAAAATAAAAATAAAAAATCAGCTAATGAAAAATAAGGCATAGTAGCTACAGGTGTGTGAAGCTAGGTGTTTCCCTAAAGCATCTTAAATAAAGTTGCTCTAGAAAATTATTCTAGATCTACAATAATGTCGATGGCTCGGTGTGTCCCGACAAATTCACACACAAGCAAGAGCCATTGGGAAACACATGTTTTAGTGTGTGAAGCTGCAAATAAAAGTGATTTTTGTTGCAATGTCACACTCCACGTTTACATTTATGTGTGATTGCGCCCTTAATGTAATGTAATTTACTTGCCCAAATCAAATATCCAAAATGACATTAGCACAGAAGCGGGAGTCCGCATGCTCTTGAATGACCGTCAGTTTGCAATAATGTTCATGCAACTAAGAGTTAGGCTTCTCATGTGTTGCTCAGGTAGGCGATGTATGTGTGCAGCCAGACACTGCTACTGCTTTCTCCTTATTCGTCATGCAATAGGGATACATATTGCTTGACAGATAGCTGACTCAGCGCATTTAAATGGCAACTCTGGAAATTGTGAGTTGGGTGCAGCCGTAAACCTTTCGCTCTACGAAAGTCCTCTTAACCTCTAAGACTGATTGTGATCAGGAAACAGATCGTGGTCGGTGATGGAGGGAAAGAGAAAGCATAATTGTTGAGTTCTTAAGATGTGATGCTGAAATTTCACAGAGAGAAATACAAATGTAGCTGACTGTAGGCAAATGTATTCAGACGTTTCTTGTGAGTATTTAACGACCTTGAGAATGATGTGGGTCCTATTGACATGCAAACAGCTCTTTTCAAAGACATCATGCCGCATGAAGCAACAGACACCCATTCAGCGAGCTTGCATTTGCTCCTCAACTGCCGTCCTTTCCCTTTTGCATCTCTTTTTGTCTGCTCTTAAGTGTCACATGAGCGTCATAAAAGTAGTTCGAATGAACGCTGCAACCTCTTATCCCATCTCGCTCTCCATATATCTCAGTGTATATTCCCCACTACTTACCTCTTAGAGTAACAACTTCTGAAACAATGGCCTTAGCTTGACAGAGGATAAAATGTACTCTTCATTTGTCATCAGCATGATTCATTGTGTTGTTCTTTACCACCCTGGTGAACAATGCTCCCTGGTATTTAACCCCTTCCTCAGTTGCATCGCCTCGAGGCTCTGATCACAGTCAATGAAATAACACATCAGTCATCATGTTTCCTTAAGGGCAAGGTCTTAAGTGGAAGGACTCTGAGAGGGAGAAAGCAAGAGCCAGGGAGAGGGGGTAGGGCCCGTATCGCTGACTCAGATGCTGGAAACAACCTGCGTCAGCTTGGCAAGGTCTTCTCACTTAGCATACACGTATCTGACATCGAATGGCGCTCTGGGAAATGTCCCTGGTCAGTCTCACTCATTCTCACAAGAGCCAGTGGAGGGGACTATAAATGTGAATCATCTGGTAAAGAGCTGTTCATTCCCTGGCGATATCGTTGGCCTAAAAATAATGTCACAAGAGGTGGTTTTAAAGATCCTTTTGAGGAGGGATTTGTGGCTGAAAGAAATGATGAAACAAAATACACACCAAAATAGGAAGAAAGAAAGAAAGAAAAAAAGACAGAGAAAGAAAGAGCAAATATCTAAAGTTCATTCCACTTATGTAGAACCACAGTGTGTAAGGCTCAAGGGCCCGTTCTGACAACCTCGAAAACTTTTAAAAAGACTTTTGATTATATCTCACGTTCTCTGCCAGACTGCACAACACGGCCCCGCCTGCATCTTGAACCGTGGATGCTCAGATCGCTGTAATGCCGGCTTGCTTTGGAAAGCTGAGTAACTCAACTTGTGAAATAAAACACAAGCCCTGTAAGATATGACAAGATGCTATTCTTACTGAGAGCTGAGAGTGAAAATATTGCAATCGCTTGATACAGTATGCGCTCGGCTTGTCGATGCGCACTCATGCTGGGTTTACATCCTGAGCTGAACCTCACAATGTGCCGAGATGCTGTAATGAATCTAAAAATTGATGCGATACAGTCACAAGGGACCAGTTTTTGATGCTTGTTAGCATTGTAGACCACAAGGAAAATGTGGAAAATCTGTGGAGGTATACATAAAAATGTTATACTACACTTGTCTCCAAATGCAGCTGAACATGGTGGCTCCTCTTAAAGTTGTTGGAAGTAGGCATGAGTCCAAGTTTTAATAGTTCTGCAGTTAAAATTGCTTTAGGCACATCTTAAATTGGGATCTATATCCTTGAACAGTTAATGTACAAGAGGGAGAAAGACAGAGAGGGTAAAGTGTTGCGAGTAAAGATGAGGTTGAATGAGGACAGCAGATAAGGAGTGTTGGAAGGGGTGTGTCTGCATGTGCATTTGCCTGTGCGCACACGCAACCATCATTTCCAGCCTGAGTAGCTCTACAAGCAGCAATATCTCGAGGAAGAGAGGGGATGTTTTGTTCCACCCATCAGCAGCTTCACAGACAAGAAGCAAAGCAGGAGATTGAGAACGGCCCCTACTCTCTCTGAGAGAATCTTTGATGAGGACTCTTTTCATATACATGTCATTTTGAAGCTCTAGTAGATATATCAGATATCAAATGGAATATGTTTCTGTGATGCAACTGATCTAACATCAGACTCTGCCCATGCATATCATCAAGTAAAATGAGATGCTGAATCAAGATGAGATATGAGACCTTATACTGTGAAAATACTTCATTTTTCCTATTACTTGTGGTTGTCCCTGCACAGCCTGAGACAATTTCAAAACTACTGAAAAGGCATTGTGAACTGTCAAAAATGCAAATGCATTTTAGCAGAAGTCAGCCCATTTTTCTCAGCCCCTGAAAATCTGACCGAGTACAAGGTGTGATCAGGAAGAACAGAAGCAAGTCCAAAGTAAGGACTACAAAGCAATGAACACGATATATCAAACAGGATTGTGTCAGATCTTTTGCCTGATTGCATTTGATCTAACCAGGGCCAGAAGAAGAGGCTTTGAGAAAAATAAGGATGGTGTCAGAGACTACGTGGTCTTTTTAGTTCACCCAAACCAACACCAGCTTTGTCTTTCAGTTTTCTTTGGATTCAGATCTGTTTGGCCTCTATCTCTCTGCCTCTAAAACTCCATCATTTCTCCAGTTTTGCTCACAATTAGTAGATTAATATTTTTCAGAAAAAGAAATATCAACTCATTAGAATACAAATAGTTACATTCAATTTTACTTTCACCAGTGTTTGTGTGTTGAATAGTGGCCCAGCCTTGGAAAACGCTCTTGAATATCCTTACTAAACTTTGAGGACAGTGAATGTTTTTTAAATATAATTGCACAGGGACAGGAGACAGAGTTGGTTATCATCAGAAAAAATAGGAAGATAGATATAGTCTGCCTTGTGGCACGGTTAAATTCTATCACCATTTCCATAATATGCAATGGCGCATCCATCAATTCTGATTTGACTTTGGGTATAAAGGCATAGTTAAGACCTAGATCAAGGCCATGTATTCTGCATTCACATTCTACATGTATGTGAACTGGTAATATTGCATGGACACACTCATCTCAAGAGGGACTTGAGCTTCCCTCAGGAGACATAATTAGAGGGGAAATTTATGACGATGAGAAATGCTTCCAGGGAGATTTTCAGTGCGGGGTATACGGGATTCACTGTACATTACATGGGCATCTAATCCATAGGCACACTAAGCCAGGAATTAGCATGCATGATTAGCGTTTTAAGCCGGCTATTAGATGAGAATAATACTGTAATCCACCTAAAATGACTTGCAGTCCTTTGACTGCCCTATAGCCTGCACGAGCTGTTCCTATAACCAGTAGTGGAGGAAAAATGTAGATTCTTTTCTTTAGTATGAGTGGGAAAATCCTGGTGGAATAACACAGGTAAAAATTATTTTTAAAGTTTGATTTATCCCAGGATGACTGGCTGAGCTTCCTTACTGTTTTTCAGCCAAAAGTTGTTTCTCACTCACAGGTATGCATGTGCACATCTGGGTGCCGCCCAGTAAAACCAGTCCTGTATTGTTGGCTACTGAACAGCTCCTCAGGAGCAAATGGAGGTTATTGATGGCAGCTGTTGGGAGAGAAGAGTATTTCTCATTCACTTTCCCTGCTCAGTTAACCAGATGGTCTGGGATTTGAAGTGGCCCCTTTCTGGTCACAAGCCCACTTCTCTATCTTCCAGGCTACTGCTGCCATTATATAGGAGGATTTGTGGTAAATGCTGGAAAGCAGAAGAAACAAAAGTCAGAGTTCATATCCTATATCGAATGCTCATATCTCAGGGTGAGGAAGTGCTCCATCTTCATTCTATTAACCTCAATGGATCATGCTTAAATCATTGCCTGTCCATTTATGCTTATTCTGATTGATGCGTTGTAAGACCTAGCTCACTAAAACTCAGAAAGTATCATTTTTATGAACTGATCGCATTTTGTAAGTGCAAACTTTTTTTTCTTGCTTCATGAAACGTCACCACTTTCAGTTGCTGTATTTAAGACTCCCTTGAGGTTCACTCTTGTTCACTCTTTTTCCATTTCAAGACAGAACAGCGACTGTCCATAAACAGCCAAGTCAATGAAATGCATTGGCATGACAATAAAATGAGTTCATGAAATTCAGTGATAGGCTTCAGCTTAAAAACTTATAATGGAAAACTTACAGTTGAAAAATAAAATCAGCATTTAAAAAAAAAAATAAAAACATCAACTTTTGTACAATACAGGGCATTTCACATTTAATCCCTACTCAAACACCCTGTACAGCTTTTCAACTCTCACAACACCTCCTCCATACACACACACACACACACATCACTCCACCTACCCACCAAACCCCCCTTCATTCTGCAATATTCCTGCTATCGCTTCAAGAGGAGAGTTAAGTCCTGCAGCCTGTCTCTTTAAGAATTCATCCCCCGGCCTCCGTGCTCCGAGTCTCTCTGAGCTTGTCTTGTAGGGCCCCTGTTCTTGAATCAGTATTCACAGTCTGAGCTCGCTCTCCCTCTTGCTGTATGATTGTGTTCCTGTGCAGGGAATAAGATCTGATGCAGCTGCCTGCAGGTGGACCAGCAGTTCCCCAGGGTCTGGCCACCAGAGCTCAGTTCAGCCCTGACTCCTAACACTGGATTGTGGAAAAAGGAGTAGGTGGTCTATAGTTGTGTTTTTGTGTGCTTGCATGTGAAAAACAAAGAGAACGAGAGAAAGAGACACATGGACAGACAAAGAGGCACACACGGATCAAAATAATGCAGAAATGTTTGGATCCAGATATAGCAACACAAATGTGCACACACTCCAACAGGCAAACGCACAGAATGCACAAACATTTGGATTCAATCATCCATAAACACACAGACGCAGAGACACACAATCACAGATCTGCCGCCATGAAATCACCACATTACACACAACGCAATAATTAGGAGGGTTTTTTTTATATCGCTCAGACACCCTCACCCTCTTCAACTCTGAAAGTCTCATCGGTGGTTTTGTCATTGCTGTGTAGCCAAGCTTTGTTCAACTTTATTTTAAATTCTGGTGGAAATCCCAAGGCTTCCAGGGATACCAAATATACCCCGCTGAATTGCAGGGAAACATGTATAAAATGATGCACAAGACATCTAAATATCTTCCAGTTGACATAGCAGTGAAGCTATAAAACCATGGCATCTTGGGTTTGAATACTTGACTCAATATAAACGTATTGTAGCGCTGGAACTAACAGATACTATGACATGGGAAAAATTGTCCCACATGCTCATAGGGTTGTCACTTAGATTGAACCATGGCAATTTTAGATGTTGAGCGTGCCTTTAAGAAAATAAAAGACATATCGGCCAGGCCCCTGTAAACCATAAGCCACGGTCTGTAATTAACCATGACAACACTATACTGTCGACTGAGCAGCCTCCTTCTGTGGGCTTTTTTCCACTTGCCGATGACACTGTCACCCCTTCGAGAGCCACAAGTGGGAAATTACACTGAAAAAAGCCACCAAACCATTTGCCATCTATGTCTTGAAAACATACCGAGATGCTGTGAAATGAACTTACTCCACCTTTAATCGCAAGTGGACTGAGACTCTACTTTTGAGGAGAGAGGGATGAGAGTGTGATTGTGAGTAAATGCGCTCTGTGTGTGAGAGAAAGAGGCAGGGAGAAAGAGAGAGATCAATGTGCTTTTGACCACACTGTGTTTAATTACATCCTCAGGAATAGAATATGAAGGCATCAATTATACGCACTCACCTACCAAGTCTTCGGCATTAGGTAAACGGAAGAATACGGTTTACTCTTGACAAATGCGCCCCAGAGAGCATGAATAATTGTGAAGGGCACAACCTCTGCCTTACAGAGATTAATATTTAAGAAGGCAATTTTGTCTTCTAATTCTCTCCGAGAGCTACGCAATACCCCCGGTTTATAGGTGTTTATTGCAAAGAATTGAGCCTCTATGGGAGGATATAACACAGTAATTCAAATGTTGCGGTTTTCACTCTTTATTTCCCACTTAAAGCAGGTCTGTGCTTGCCCTTTGCTTGGCTGAATGCCCAAACCGAAAATGGATCTAAGCGAACATCACCTTATATTATGTGAGACAAGAAACCCTGTCTGTCTCTCTCTCTCTCTCTCTCTCTCTCTTTCACACACACACACACACACATCCATGATGCACTGCTGAATACTCCTCATGTTTTGTCCTAAATCAGCCGTAGCAGCACATTATATCAACCCTCTTGTCTATCTGTATCTGTCTGCTGCTCAGTCTTAACTTTCTGGTATGGAAGTGAACAACTTTTTACCCATAATTCTCAGAGCTCATGCACTATGTATGGCATCGATCAGAGAACAAACACAACTCTTCCACTCCTCCTCTTGGTTGCCCCTGGAGACATTGTTTATCTTGTTTATATGTTGGGCCGGTTGCCTGGTCTTGGTGCAACTTGTTCGTTGTTTGTTCCCTCCCCTGGCAAAATCACGGACTGTGAAGCGCTGAACCTAGGCATGAGCAGATCTCATTTCCTTCTCACGGCCGCGTTTCAGACTCTCAAACTGCCAATCAAAGCATCCTGATAGAAAAACATCAAGTGAGTATGCGAGGACAAAGGGGTGGGTAATGCCCTTCAGTGAGAGTACAGTAAGGAGAGCTCTGGATTGGGAGGAAATCTGAGTTTGTTTGTTTTTTCCCTGTCATGCTGGCAGGTGGAACAGGTTGTTATACGCTCATTGCCAGGCTGCCTCTGCCTCCCATCATCCCTCAGGTCAACAGTAAAATGCACACCTACACATACATACTCACACAAACACAGGCAGTGTCTCTCTCTCTCTCTCTCTCTCTCTCTGCTCTCTGAGGCAGAAGTTCAGATTTCATCGCCATATAACTCCGAGACTGGACCAAAGGAAAATAGATCATTGGGACCGCTCGTAATCACTTTGTAATCTCAAGTCATGGCTTCACATTTAATTTCGGCGACATTTTTACTACAAACTCCGACATGTAGCACGTTTAGACCTCCCTACCCACTCTAGAATTAACAGCAACATCAAGCCCCCCTCACCCCTAACCCTCCAAATCTGGGATCCCCACTTTCGTACTTTCGTTATTACAATCCAGGACATCCAGTTCTTTCATGGAGCCACACGGAAAGTACAAACTATGGAAATCTTCTTGATGAATTGAAGCTGCTTTTGTGCTTTAAGCTTTAAAATCCCTCTCTAACTCATATCACCTGCTGCTCCTCCAGGGAAATCAAGAAGGGATTGTGGCTTTTACCTGGGTTCATCTCATCACAATAAGGCAGATTAACCCACCGGTATCAAGAAAATGACACTTGACTCAAGAAAATTCTTGGAACAAGTTGATTAACGTTGGAAACAAGTGGGATTATCCCATCCCGCTGACAGATTTTTTTTCTCACTTTTTTGAAGAAAAACAAGGTTTCAACTCTTAATATAAGACTAAATGACGTGTTATGATGGAGATTTCTTGCATTGTGCTTTCTAGCCTGGCATTGCCCGACCAATTCACTGCACTCTCTCAGTTCATTTCTGATTTCCAAGGGGTGCTATCAACAGTCAAAGACCAAAATGCGTCTGAACGCAATTGGATAGACACGTGTAGCACTGAGCGACCGCTCCTCTGTCAGTCATCGCTTTGAACCCGCCCCATATCACATAAATGGCTGTGATTGGCCAGGCTCGGGCCAGGTTGGATGGAAATCTGTCTGAACCGGCCGGGAGCCAGACCAATCTGCTAGAGCAAATAACATGAGCTCGCAGATTCGTCTGGTTCCCAGGCTACTAATTTTCAGTATTCACATGACAGTTACTAATGGTGTTACTTGTGTTAAACACAGAAATTCAAAAGAATTATGACACAAGGCAATGAATTAGAACAGCCAGTACTGAACTTTTTTCATCTTTAGCTCGGGGGATGTAAACAAAATAGATGTGCAGTGGCAGAAAATGCTGCTTTGATAAGTGGCGGTACTCTTATTATTTTGAAAGAACATCCGTAAGGAGAACAATATCACCGTAAAATGTAAGTTATGTCCAGGTTAGAAACACCCACTCACAGCTGCAAACTCGACAAGCAATCTGTCCAAGCCCTTAATCAGACAACACCGCCATGTAGCGAAACGGCGAGAATGCCTCAGCCCCTCCTAAACAGGTAAAGACTGATTGTCCTTCAGCTCTGCAGGTAACACAGGGAGGCATTAAGAAGCTTGTGGCAGCCAACATAGTGGGAGAAATGCTGCCCTTGTCTGGGGTAGAATCACCATCTTTCAGACAAATTCAAACAAAACACCAGGAGGAAGCGAAGTGCCAGACAGAAAAAAAAAGAAAAAAAAAAAAATTGCTATTAAAGAAATGTTTTGAGAGCTTTGAGAATGTAGTACGTGCTGCTGCAGATATTTGAATCAACCACAACAAAAGTTTTCAGCATTGGAGGGTATCTAAAGCCTGTAAAAGCAAACACAATGATACAGCTAGTGAAATACATCAACCTCATTCAAGTAAATTCTGTGCTTTATAGAGCCTGAGATAAGAAATAATTTTTCTCTGTCACTGTTCAGAAAGTTTCTTAAAAGTAAATTACTAAATAATGTGATTACTTTACAAGCTGATTACTTTGTCGAGTGATTTCCCCAATATCGGTGACTAGTTGGGAAATTTCTGCAATAATTAGAATTCAGTCTGCCTTCAATTTAAATGGATACTAAGGAATTATTACATTGTTCCCTAAAAACTGCAAGCTCACATTTATGTCCAAGGTTGTCCTAGAATCCTCTCCACTGGAACCCAAACTCCTAAAGTTTTTTAGTTGGTTAGCAGCTCTTTGAGGTGAGGTGTCTCTAAATGTAGAAATTCAAAATTATACCCACCATTCAGCAACCCTCTCTTTACAAATGACTGACAGTGCAAAAAAGTAAACAACTGACTAAATAGTGACTTACAAATGTTTTCCTGTTTTATTGAAATAAATTGAACTTGGGTTAATGTTTTTCCCCCTTAAATTGATAGCAGTGTTTTGGAAATGAGTTCATAAAAAAAAACAAAAAAACAGCCCACACTGCATTTGCACTTTGAGGCAGAAGGGACCCAGTTTGAAGGATATAGACTTTAACAAGCATTACTAAAGAATACGTGGGCCGTGTTAAATGCTTACTCATATACAGCTCTTCCTGTCTTAAATGTCTTAAATCACAGGCATCTCAGCAGCAGCTGGAAGTCGCTTCTATTCAAATGCTGCAGCTCCCCCGAGCGCACATGGCAGATTGTTAATTACGACAAGTCTGGGGGAAAATTACTTTATCGATTTGCATCAGGCCTACCTCTGAGAGAGAATACAGAAGAGGTGAGGCAGAACTTGAGAAGACAGAATCAGATCTTTATATAAACTACCTCTTCTATCCAAGCTGCTGCAGCTTGCATTTTATATCATCTGCGACAAACTCACTTTGCCTCCCATAACTTCTTTATCAGCTGTGCATCGGTGGCAGTTTGCTGTGGCGGAACGGGCTGCAGAGGGGGGAAGTCGCCCGGCTAAGGTGCAGGGCATGCCTCCATATTTCTGGCGCTGTTTGATATGGCTCTGCCGGCTGTTTGGCAACAACACCTCTGGGAGTGCTGTAGACTTTCAGAGAGGGAAAAGGGGAGGTTTGCAAGCGGGGTTTAGTGGTGAAATAGAGCGGAGTGAAAGAGGAAAAGACTGAATAGAGAGAAAGAAAGAGGTGGAGTGAGACAGAAAGAAAGAGAGTTCAGGAACCCAAGGGAGACATACACACAGATAGAGAGAGAGAGAGAGAGAAAGAGAGAGAGAGAATATAAGGCGCCAGGGTGAGATTGACAGAGCTACTCTGGGCAATGGAGACATCAGGAGTGACAGAACTGGCTGCTGTCCAGGTGAGAAAAGGCAGGCTGTACGGGGAATTAACTGAACGACCAGGGGCATGGCTTCAACAGCCACGTCAGGAGAGCTGACAACTGCAGATGAGCCAAGAGACACTGAGGAAATATGTCAGGCAATCAACTACAGCTGACAAGCGTAGCCACGGTTGCTAAAAATCTATTGACTCTGAAGGAGCTGACTGGCTGATATTTTTCTCCAGGAATGTTTTGGCGAGGTGGGGGCAGTGTGGTCATTCCAATATTGTCTCTGTTTTACATTTAGAATGCCACCAGGATTCAAAACCCCACCCAAATTTGCAAATCTGTGTGAAAGGCAATACCATCATCTTCCTTTACAGCTGTGCCTGACGTGCATACACATCGATTTACACCTGCCAATAAACACGGTCATGCACAAAGCACACACAGATTAACCCTCATACACTCATACGCACATTTATTTTCCCTGTATAGTTTTAGACATGAATCAATCACATCGAGACATGAGCGATAGCATGTGAGAGAAAACAACCAAACAGCCCAGTGTTATTAATTTATAATTGATCTGATATGGGAGTGATATTTTGCCCTTGGCTGAGAACAACTTCATCATTTTTCTGACATGGTCTCATTCAGTTTCCAGGAATGAAAACATCTTTTTTTTCCTTGTTATTTTTCCTTCTTTTTTTTTTATTCATTTGATGAATACATATAGCATAGCATGTGTAGCGACTGAGCGCTTTCACAAATGCCTCAGAATAAAGGAAAGAAATTCAACAGATTTAAAATGCATGATCCAGATGAAGATGTCAGCGTTAGAAAAAATTGTATCTGGCAACAATATTAGACTGTGAAAATCTCACTTTTAACCAAATGGAGTCTTGCTCTCTATTTCATTTACATCTTGTTTTTGTTAAAATAAGAATAAGAATCTGCCTATGAGGTGAGATAATGGCACGTGTTCCCAATGCTAATCAACTTGTTGTCAGAAATTTCTTAAATCAAATGTAATTTTCTTGCTCCCAGTGAACTGATCTGCCTTATTCTGCCTGCTTCCAGCATTTTTATAACAAGTGAAACTACTATGGAAAGTGGGATTATCTCATCCCACAGGCAGATTTTTTTAACCCTTAATATTAGACTAAAAAGATTTGTTCAGATTTGTTCAGTTTTTGCATTAAAGTTACCACCACGAGTGACAGCATGACCTGGCTGACAAAATGGTTGTTTTGATTTTTGTGGATAGAATTATCCATTTCTGAAACACTGCTGGATGAAATTTAGCTCGCAAGATTGTGTCATTTATGGGAGTGTTTTGGACTGCCGACAGCATCTTGTGCCCTTGTTAAAATTCCAGCAGACGACCCCTCAGCACTGTGAATGTTGATGAGCGCTGATTAAACACGCTCCATGCAAAAACACCTGTGACATCCGCTGATATTCACTGGATGTTTATCTACTTCAAAGCAATCTTATTATCTCATTATCCCATTATCTCGGCATTCCAGTGAACCTTCATTTGCTGCATTGTGCTAAATGAGTCTTATTAACTCTCGCCTCTGTCCTTGAGAAAAGAGAGGAAAGACAGAACAGGGTAACTGCAAGGGATAATCTCCACTCTATCCTGTCTTGAAGTAGTGATTTGTTCACATTTTAACAAGGATGTTCCTGGTACGGCATTATAAGGCACTCTATTCATAATAAGCACATCATGAGTGGATTTTAGTGCGGGCAATCAGTACGTGACAGAAGTTATTGCGATAAAAACAAAACTCTCAAGGTTGAATACCTCCTGGAGTACCGGTATAGACAATTACAACCTCATAACACAGTCTTAATGTGCTTCTGGTATTGATATTGGGCAGTATGCTTGCACTTGCATTGTTCATTTATTGAGAAAGGCAGACACAAAGCTGGAAGCAACGCAGAGTGGGGAAGACTTGGGTCCTGATGGAATTTGAGCCTTGGCTGATAGGGGCCCATTTATGTCCAGAGAAAGGGGTCTTAAGCACTACACCATTATTAGATCTGGCATAATGAACCTCGATGCAGTCCAAAATGCATGATAATTACCTCAGCCAACAGAGCTGGATGGTAGTTGTGTTTTTGTCCCATTCCGTCTGTTTTTCAGTTTGTCTGTTGCTTGGCAGGATATCTCGAAAAGTTATGAATGAATTTGCATGAAACTTTGTGTATAAAAGGTCATGTGTCCAGGAAGAGGTGTTTTTTCACATTGACTGGCCACAGCGTGGCACGGGACATGAGTACGGCTGTCGATTAGGATGTGTATAACTTCCTAACGGATTCAATATCATTAACATCATTAAACGTTGTGTGGCTATCAGCACATTATGAGAGGAGGCAAAGCGACCATTACTGGTTCAATCAAACAACATTAGGACAGTGGAGGGCCCTGCTGAGTCTCGCCCTGCTAATTTTATAAAACATGGTACATCAGTAGAGGGACATCCCTAAATTCCACCTCACACACACACCTCAATATAGCACTAATTAATCATACCATTATCTGCTACCATGCTTTGAAGTGGCTAGAATTTGAACTGGCATATCTCATATATCATGTCAGGTATAATTTTGATCGCTTGATGTGAAACAAGTTAGTAATGGGGCATGGAATAAACCACTTACTTTTGAGGAAAATCTGAAATGTAGAACTACATCATCAATCAATTGCATAGCACTGGCAAAGATGAAGTTATACTGAGTCTCAACAAGGGGTGATGTAATGTAATGTGTCTGTAATATCACAATGTAATATAATTAGAACAAACTGTGAGCATATGTAATATATAAACATAATTTATCATGGATGTTTGATGCCTCAAAGTACACACTTGAGTTGATATATCATTGACCATATCATTGATAAATAAACCGTGTGTGTGTGTGTGTGTGTGTTTGTGTGGGTGGAGCCAACTCTTCCTCATCAGAGTTTGTGTTGGCCTGCCCACCTTTAGTAAGTCGGCACTACGCAAAGATAGAACTTATCAAAAATGACGTGGCAGAAGTGTTTCCTCACGCCTACCCATCTTTAGAATAAAACACGTTTACGGATTACATTTTGTCCACTTCATTATTTTGTGGTTGCTGGTGAAACATGCCCTCCCATCTCCCGCTGTAGCAGCCGCCTCCCCTAACGTGTCTGTTTACGATGGCAGGACGTCTATCCCAAGTCAAAGTTGTCAGCTGGTGGTGGGAAGACAGGAGGGACAGGGGATCTGAGACTCTTAGTGGGGGAGACTTCTCTGTTTGGGCAACCTGATTAGACTGAGCCCCCAGTGGTTCCTGTATTCAACAATGGAGAGAGAGGAAAGAAAAAAGGAGGGTTTGGTGGGAAGGGATGCAAAGGAGAAAGGAACAACTAAGGTGTGCCTCAATACTCACCTGTAAAACTTCATATAAAAGAGTTTGGTAAAGTTTAAGATAAAGGTAAAATGTGGTTTAAGTTAAAATTCCATATGTAGTTATGTGTTAGATAGATAGATAGATTTACTTTATTGATCCCAAACTGGGAAATTCCTAATAAGAATTTTGTCCTGTTGAAAGGCTTAGGAATGGCTGGGGTCAGAGCCATGGGAACAAAGGGTGTGTGTTTGATGGGAACAGGGGGCACCCAGAGTTGAACTGGGGACCTCTTGATCTGCAGTCAAATGCTCTGCCACTGAGCTATACCCCCTGTGTTAATTCAGAGATAGTAGTCAGCTGATACTCAGCTAAGATAAATGTTGTTGACAGTCAGCTGTCATGTTGTACAGTCAGCAGCAGACTCTCAGAGTGAAGTGTTACTCTGTTGCCTTGTTCTGCCAGACACAATACATCCACAGCAGCACACCACCAAACCAGGCCTCTGCTATGCCTCCCTAAATTCTCCCACTTCATTAATGTTGATTCAGGATACTTTGTTACTGCCGAATAATAATGCATGGCTACTCAAGGATTTCTGTCTCTGTAGGCCCGCTGCATTGCTCTCACTCCTCAAAAAAAAGCCATTATTTTCTCTAATAAATAATCCACCAAACTAGTAAGAACCATTGTAATTAAGTATTGATCATTAGGGTAGATCAAGTACTCAGTGACTACTAAGCCTGGTTCTCTGGACAGATATTTCTCTAGAGGTCTGTCTAATGACCTACCTTGATTTTATCCATAATTGAGAATATGAGGATTACCATTTCAATTTGAGCTCACAGCTCACAGTCTTGTGTCTATTTGATGAATTATATGTTTAAAGAATGAGTGACTCTGTATATCCAAGGCAAATATAAATCACTGCCAATGAATTTTTTATTCTTGCTAAATCAATTTCAGTCCCTCTGAATTGTGCCAGTATGAGTGTCTTTGAACTGTGTGCACTACGTAAATTCTTGTCTGAGTGTACAATATTATATCTGAACAACAGAAGAGGAGAGTGAAGAGGAGGAAAAACACTTATGTAGGTTTGTGTGTGTGTGTGCGCGCGCAAGCACCGTCAAGTAGTGTTGTCTGCTAGTACCCTGTTTTTATAAAGGCTGTATTTTTTTGTGAGTGGCCTTTACAGCATCTTCATAGTTAGGGAGTGTTTTACTGCTGATAGTTTTGGATCCCTCTTCTCTTGTCCCTTTACAGCTTTACACCCCTCTAATTTGGCCAGCACGTACTGATACAACAGACATACTTCAAGATTATCCTTACAAGCCCTGTAATATAGTCTCATATAAATGTTTTCATGGAACACAAGTTTTTGTTGCCCACTCAAATAAGGAAATAAGTGGCTTCAGTCTTCACTGTTGGGTGAATGTGAACTTGAGCAGCGAAAGACGTTCCAGAGAAAGAAGTTCCACACCTCAGCAGGACAGTACAAGCACTTTGACTAGAGGCCTGTATGGGCTTTTAGTCATTATGGGAGCTCACCTTTTCCCATGGATTTAGGTTAAACCTTCTCTAAAATTAATCTTGTGCAAAACCCACAGGTGCAAATACAGCATTGCTGTAGGATGAAAAAGAGCCCTGTCTCCGTTTTCATACAACTAAACAGCATTCTCAATTATCTTTCAAGAGGAACGTATTTTTGTTGTGGATTACGTTAGTTTGTAACGTATCGCAAGAACATTTTTAATCACCTAGTCTGAAGACTGCACTAGGAGGCAGGTGAGGTGATGAATGGGTCAGACAACTGTTCGTACTCCATCCTGAAGCGATATAGTGGTGTTCATTTTGTGTAAATGTTATGTTCCATTATGTTACCATAACCCTCTATGCCCAAACCTAACCTTTTCCTAACCTGAACCAAGTACTTTTGGTGGTGAGGTCAATCACCCCAAACAACCCAAAAGTACCCAAAACAACCCAAACATTCCCTAAACATATGAGTGCAGATACCAAAGCACCCAAAACTACCCAAGAATACCCACCAAACAAAAACAGCTGAAATGCTGCCCCCACAATATACAAGATATGTTGTTTAGAAAAACATGTACAATCTGTTTGATCCAAGAAAGTACAGCATGTTACATTTGTTAACAAGATGCCTTTTAGAATGTAATGACTTCTCTCCACCAGAGTGGAAACTTTCAGGCATGCTGATCATCTCGCCACACCCAATCAGTGATGGCAAGGCAAGTATTTTGCCATTAGCTGCTTCTCAGAGCCTGGACTGCAGCCGAGGTAGGTGGCATTTCTCGGCTGCTACATCACCAAAGCTTTTACCTTTCCATTTGGAAGGATGCACTGAATATGGCTGAGAAACACAGCTTTCACTCACAGCTGTTTTCCAGGAACTTGTAAAATGCATCCCTCCCAGCTGAATGCATCCCACAATCCTGAGCACACTCCAGAAGCAGAAGTCCATTTAAAAAAAAGTAAAGTGCAGGATGGCAGAAAGAACATGCTGCTGCTCTGGTAGATTCCGTCCTTAAATTTAAGTTCAAAAGCACATTATGTAAAATTGTATTTCTGCTGTGTTTTGTCAATATGCATAATGCCTGAGACATTTCTAAAAGGCCGTGTGAGCACGAAGAGCATTGACATTTTCAGCCATGCACTTTCCGGTGATGGATATATTTGGCCTTGGTCGATCATTTCAAAGGAGAAGCTTTCGTAGGATTCATAGTGAAATGCTGCTGAGGTCTGGTCCTTCCTCGGCTGCAGCCTAGGCTTTGAGAAGCGTTCATAAACAGAGCTGGGAAGGAACCAAGACAGTTCAATCACTGGCTACTTGCATCATCATTTCCAGAAAACAGCATAGGTCAATGCCAAAAATGTGTTCTTCTTCTACCAGAGAGAGATAAAATTATAACCGAATTATATCTCTCTCTCTCATGTTTTAAATTGTAGTTTAATGTAAGTTCAATTAGGGAAACCACCTGCACTGTTTTCACTCACTCATTATCATTCGCATTGTGTCTCATTATCCAATCAGGAGCTTCTCTGCTTCACACATGAGTCAACTTATTTTCCCACGGGCTCATTCATATTTTCTTTCCATTCCATTCAAGGCAGTCCCTTCTCAGGCTTACTTTAAGGCCATCTATCAGCTCATCTGCCTGTGAGTTTGTCATTCAGAGAGCCAATCAGAATCTCTGCCTCTCACTCACCTAATTTCAGGTCTG
>OMLB01043697.1:0-11934 GCA_900302555.1 Myripristis jacobus | reverse complement strand
AATCCCCCCGAAAAAAAAATAAAAAAAAAAAAAAAAAAAAAAAACAAGGTTATGTGAAGGAAATTAGATGATTTCATTTTCCATGCCTCGAGAAAAAAACGGCGGCTGTCGTATTTGTAGGAGTTAATAAATGTCATGGCCAGAAATTGAAGTTTATGCCCATGACCACTCCACACACCCTGAGTGAGGCTGCTGTAGCGGGACGGGGAACATACTGCGCCCACTGTGTTCTCTGGCCCTCCATACGCTCAGCACTCTGAAAACTCAGCACATCAAGCTCATTTCTAATTATATCTTTTGTCACCTGCTGCCTTTCTTTTTTTTTTTCCCCCTGCAGCTCTCATGACAAATCTAGATGGTTGGATGAGTAAAATTTTAGATGCTGTATGCATGCAAAGGTGCCCTTATAAGATCTGAAGGCACACCTCTAAAATGTCTCAATTTATTTTCAGCTCTTGCTAGTTTAGGAATTTAAAATGATGACAAATATTATTCAAAGGTCATCATCTTTTTTTATTTTATTTTAGAAGCTCATGCATGTTATTAAAACTCAATACAGGTTAAACAAATCTCTTTTTTTCTGAAAATGGAAGAGGTTTGTTGGATGTGACAAGCTGCCTTGAATGTAACAGACTGAGTTTTCTCACATTTCGCTACAACCGTTCATATTCCCCTATAGTCTTGTTATTCAGCCCATTAGCACAGCTCTGCTAATTCAGTTTTTCCTGTCTAACTGAACCTATAAAACTCTGCAGTTCACTGATGCCAGAGTTGTGGAGTGGAAGGGTGCTATTCCATATACTTCTTATTATTATAATTTTTTATCATTATTATTATTATTATTTCAGGCTATCTCTGTACACTCAAGGCATGCAAAGTTCCGTGTTGCAGAAACACACATCCCAGCTCACTTTACTTAAACAAGGAAACACCCCAACAACTAATCTAATAACTACAGCTTGTCATAAATCACTAATAATTTACAGAAGATCCCTTTAACAGCTTTCGACTGTGCATCACTCAGACCCCTGGGTCCCCGTTCCTCATACCCTCTGCGCTAATGCAGCGCTAATGCAGCAAACGGGGGGCTTGTTTTTATTAGCTAGTGTCCCACTGTTTGGATAATCTCTCGATTTACCAAAGCCCCACGTTGACAGCCCTCCTCGCCGAGTCCCGAGCCCCTACAGATGTCCAAACACCAGCTAATGCAGCCAGCAGGATCCTCAAGCAAGACGACAGAGAGAGAGAGATAGGGCAAGAGACATGGAATATATGGGCTCCATTTTGTCAACGCAAGGTTTTTCACTCTGCTGAGCAGGACGTGAACCGAACTTTAGCTTCTCCCAAATTAATCACGGAGATACTTTTGATATCTCTCGCTCTAGACCTCGCCGCACAAGCCAAGTCATACATCATATTAAAGAAAATATGTAAGCTCAAATAATGTGGTAAATACAGCACTCGGATGCTTGGGGCAAGACACTCTTCCACACAGTGCTGTCTGGCAATCAACACATGTCAAACACAATAGGCATCAACCATGGTTTGCAGATGAGTACCATGTGACTAGACACTCTGGCCAAAGCACAGCGCAAGAGCATCACTACTGTGTTCACACTGATGAGACCTCAGGAATTACACTTGAGATAGTGCTGACAATAGTAGTGAGTGGGCTTTTGCACACCTTTAATAGAAATGTGTGTTCCCCATGAATTAAAATAGTTTCCTAACTCTTCTGATGTGTGTGTTTTGTGATACAGAGATGGAGAGAGTGATGAATACTTTTAACTAATTCGAAGGGCTGAGATTTCATTAAATTTACTTAAACCGAGTAAGATTAGGTCAAGGAAATGTGCATGAGTCAGAGTGGGGCTTTGTCAAAAAATATAATAGTTCTAGTTATTTCCAATGAAATTTCCTCAAGAGTTTGTGATGTTCCAAAATGTGTGGTTTCATCATTACAAATGCATGCTTCCTGTCAGCTTTGCTGAAACCCAGAGGACTTTATTTTAAAATGTAGTGGAGATCCCAAGGTTTCCAAAGATACCAAACATGTCCTGCTGAATTACAGGGAAATGATGCAAAGACATCTAGATATTCGCTGTAATGCTGCAGCCTTAAAACAATGATATCTTAGGTTTGAATATTCCACTCAAGTGGGTGTGATGATAAATAAGTGTGATGTAGCCTCAAGTGAAGTATTGCAGCCAGAAGGTATAGAACATGTATGTGGTTTTGTCTCATAATATGGAGAAAAAAAAGTATTTCCTAACTTCAAAACTACTTGAGGGGATATTTAAGGGAAAATCAACTCTACTCAGGGAAGTAGCGTTACTCCACAGTTGGACTGAAGTGCAGTAAGTACAGTAACTCTAATGTGCTGTTTTCTACCTCTGGTGTGTGAGAACCTGCGAAGAAAAGCGAGTGCAGCGAGGGAGCTGTGTATGCGAGGGCTCGCCGTGTCAGCTCATTGGAATGGTTGATGAGTTCACACCAAGCAGGCCCGGGTGATGATGGGATAGGTCTTAATGTAGACAGCCATAAACACAGCGGGCCATTGCTAATCCTGAGAGGCTCCTTTGTGTATCTCACGCTGCACAAACTGTTTTGATGAATCGGCCGACCCCCTGACCCTTTGATGACGGATGGCGCTCTGAGGGGAAATGTAACCAGAAGGCAACGGATCGCCTGGCCATCCTGTTTGGGAGAGAAGACGGACTCTTGCTTCATCATTTCTGTTTTTTTTTTTTTTTTTTTGGCCATGATATATTTAGTTTTCGTCTGGAGTGGCATACAACCTGTGGAGGAACTCTTTCATAATAACATTGATAATAACAGATTTAATATGAGCTAGCTGACCAATATTACCACACATATGGTATTTAATCCTCAATAACTGTATTTTATTAAAATACACATCAATTATTGACTGAATGTTGCAGCCTGCACATTAAGGACTTCACAGGAGTGCTTGCTCACCACACTGAATTAAATGTCTTCTTTACATTAACCAGTGAACTGAAATACTCTGCCCAGAATAAAAACTGCAGTCTAATACGGCGGTGGTTAAACATCTGTGTCCCAGACACAATCACTTGTCATGAAACATAAACTACAGTTCTACCACATAATACAAACACTCACATGGTATTAGACTGAGCATCAATCATGATTTATCAGTCTGACTAAAAATAATCATCAGTGGTGCAGGTCTGTAGCACATTACTGTTACTGCTGCAGTGTGATGTATAATCCACTACATTAGTATGAGGAAATTAATGACCTAACCAAGGAAACTGATTAAATAAAACTGACTAAATAAAATTCCAATAATAAATTTAATAATGTCAATCTGTGTCAGAAATAATTTAAGGAATTATTTCAACTCAATTATTTCAATTTTTTTAATCGTTGAATAATAAAAAAAAATAATAAAAGTACTATACAGTACAGTTAAAAGAGAAATTCATTTCAAACAAAATGGGCTGTACTGTTCTCAATGAACTGAACGTCAACACGGGGCCAATGCACACACACAGTCACACACACACACACGAACATACACCACACAGGTCATCCCTCCCTACACAGAGCCTGTTTGTAAGAGCAGTGCGTTTGTGAACCTGACAGTGGAAAATGTGAGACGGTCCCTGAGCCTCCGTTTGGTCTTGGCGTTTTGATTTGTTTGACAGGGGAGAAAATTATAACAGCGGGGGGAAAGAAATATGAAAATATGACTAGTAATACTTTCAAAACACAGATATTTTCCTTGCTGTCCTGCAGAATCCACAGTGGGTGTTTGCGTGCGCGAGTGTATGTGTTTGTGTGCACAAGTGTGTGCATGTATGGGTGTTTACATCTAAATATGTGTGTACACACGTGTGTATAAATCAGCATGCACCAATACAACAATGAATCATCTTTACTGATGACATGCTGCTGTAATCGTTTGTCTATATATTGCAGGTTTGTTTCCATATCTCAAGGGCTCCTTGTGGTCTTCTCAATTTCTCTGACTCGATTCCATGAACTTCACTTCATTCATTTATTTATTTATCCAGTCTGCTTTATTGCTTTGATTTGTTGAGCCGGGGGTTATTTTGTTTTAATGAACGCCTTATACTTCTCCTTTGTTAGATTCAGTAACTGAACTTTTCAGAGTAAACTCTCTCACTGGAGATGATGGTTCAGTTGAGGAGAGCAAACACAGATTGTACTCTGATTATGCATAACTTTGGCACATTCACATAACTGAAGCAGTGCACTCCTAGAAAATTATGCAGAATGGAGTCAACTTTGTGGCTGTCACATCTTTGTATTCTGGTCTGAAAGCTGCATGTATTATCGTTGTTTATGTTGCTGAGCAGCATTTCCTCTTTGAGGCAGCCTACCTGCTGCTGGCAGTAGGCCCTTTTCACTGCTGTGGGCCCTACAACCCTTTGACCTTTTCTTTACAACACAACAAGATCTGGCTCGCCCTTTTTGTATTTCAGTTAGGACTAATCACTCATTAGCTCCATTTCCATTAAACATTAAATTATCTGCAAGTGACTTAAATGCCACAAAATCAGGAGAATTAAAGTGCATTTCCATAACATCACCATCAAATAAAACCTGGCCTCTCGTGAGTGCCAGATGATGACATATCATCGTCATCATCTGACCATCGCTAAGGGGGAACTAGTTTGTTTGCTAGCTACATAGCTAAACACACACACACACACACACACAGGTGTTCAAAGATGGACAGAATCCCATCTTCTGTTTGCTGTTCAATATCGCCTTTCATTCTTTGCATATCTCAGAAAAAGGAACGTCTTTCTTCATCGGTCCATCTGTACCTGCTGACGTTAGCCACCTCTGTCTGAACCCCAACAACCAGTCATGTGATTAAATCCCACGTGCATGTCCCGTTTTTTATACAGCAAATGCATGTCCACTGCATCTTTTCCCATTCCTTTTTGCAAAATGAAAAGCTTAACTACTTGATGCAAGCGTATAAACTTTTAGTCACATTTTAGGGATTTTATTTGACATTTGCTGTCTCCTGCAAGCATTTTTATTCACAAAGTGTGCATTAAATGGGCTGATGAAAATGCAGTTACTGACTCCTGTGTCTGTGGTGTAGCTACTGTGCAGATAACAACTCACCTCCCCAGAGAGCAGCAAAATACAATCACCTTCATAGAAACACTTAGCACTGTCCTACACCAGCTACTTTCTCTCAGCAGGGCCAAGGCCTAAGTCAAAATATGACACTGATTGTGTCATTTACTGAAGTAAAAATGCAGCCCAACTGAAAAAAATAAGTTTATTTTGGCCACAGGAAGAGTAAAATTATTATTTTTTAAATTTTAATTAAAAATTGAGGTGTTGAGTAATGAATAAGCCACGATTAGCTCTGACTTAGCCTGTCATGGAAAACAGTGCCAGCGGGCAGTGTTTTTGCTACTACAGTAATCCTTCACACACTTACTCAGTGGATCCAGTCTTTATTGGATGAGGCAGCGCTAGCTAATATATCAGACAACCTCGTGGTGCAGCGACTCACAGAGATTAAATGACTGTTCAGTGTTTGGGTTGCGAGGGTTGAGTGTTGGCCATCGCTCCCATGCCAGAAATGAATTTAAATCACACAGAGGCAAAAAACAGACACAGAAAACACTGATGCTATTGTGCTGTGTGTGCAAACCTACTGAGGCTGTTACTGTAGCGGAGAAAGGAGGCAAGGAAAGAGGAGGAAGACGGATTAAGGATACAAAAAAAGGCAGGGCGAGAAGACACACAGGAAAGGGATAATTAAAACAAACAAAGAGGGCATGAAAAATATGTAAGAGAGCCATGGAAGGACAAAGGGGAAAAGATAAGAAATGCCAGAATGAGAAGGAGAGAGAACGAGTGAAAGAGAAACAGGAAGAAAGTGAGTGAATGAGAGAGAGTTCGAGGACGATCGATGTGGCGTCTCTCCGCTGGGACCGAGCTAACAGCGCAGCAGACCGTGGATCTCAGGTGTCCAGTCGATGGCTGATGCATTAGGCTGCTGATACCCGCCGCTTTGGGTTCAAACACACATTTTCTTAATACAACATGAGCCCATTTCCCCCCCTCATTAATCATGTAACCTGATTAGGGCTAGAGGTCTGGCCTCTGCTCAGCTCTGCTCCACTCACCACCTTTCATTTTGTCAGGCTTCTCACACACGCACACACACGTACACATGGAAGCATGTGCACACACACATACATACATGCACATACACAAATATAAACATACACACATGGTTTCCCATGTGTTCAAAGATAGATGTGTGCTCACATAAACAGACCATGAACTGAAAATCATATACAGGTACACACACACAAACTCTCTCTTTTCTCTCTCTCTGTCTCTCTTTCACTCTCTCTCATACACACACACACACACACACATGGGCATGCAAACACACATGCATTCCCCCACACATATGCATGGACACACACTCACATTGCTAAGATCCAGATAGAGACAAATACACATAGCCACACATTTTGCAAAAGAGCGCACCTCACACACCTACACAAACACACAGCTCAGACTGGGAGAGGGCAGCACTGTGATGTCGCTGCGGTTAGAAATGATTGCAGCTGCAGGAGACAGAGTTGTTTTATCCTGTCTAAAGGAACAGAACTGGAGACATGGCAGTGTTATGATTATGACTAATTCCAGCCACTCATCAGGGCGCGGAGTGTGAAAGACAGGCTGACAGACAAGGTAAAATATAATACCCCTGAAATAAAATATCATCTTGATACGCATTGACAAATGACAGATCCAATCATTGATTTGCTCATGCTCATTGTCATGCGGTCCAAGCGAGCTGTGACAGATAGAGGCAGAGAGAGAGAGAGAAAGACCTGTATTGGGGGAATATGGCAGATTTTTACTGTTGGCTACATAGAAACAGGCAAACACACAAACAAATGTGCACACACACAAAAATGTATAATATGTCTGTCCCCATAATCCTAGTTCTCTGCCCTTTCCCTCTCTCTGCTATTCTCTTAACCATATCCACACCCAAAACACACACACACACGCACACACACACACACACAGACGAGAAGAAAGATGATTACTTAGAGGGCCCGAGGGCTTCGTTACAATATTACAAACAATTATAATATGTCTGCAAGGACTGTGAATGTGTGCACACTTGCGTACCGACACACACACACACAGACACGCACAAACATTTCACTCTGCACTTCGTAAACAAATGAAACACATACGTGACTCGAGACACAGACGAGGCTTTTATTCCTGATGGGAGGATGTGTCAGAGGTTCCACCATGACTAAACATTTCTGCTGCTTCGCCTCAGCGGTTGGAAGTATGTCCACTTGGATTTCCCTTGACATTGGTTTGTTTGTAGATGTAAACACACACAGACAAACATACACATATGCTGCCTGTTTGCGCACAGGCTCAGTGCATCGGCAAGTACAAGTATACATATGAAGCTGGATTTCTGACATTAGCCCAGACATTCAGTATCTAACCCTAACCCTAACCCTAACCCTTACACTAAAATTGATAATCCTGTTTCTAAACACTAGGATATATTGTCAGTTTGATAATCTCCATGGAAACATGTTCATGGCGGCTGACACGTTTCAGCACCACGGACAGCGCGCAACGCTCTGTCCACTCCGACGGCCTCGCCTCAAAGATCGCAAACTTTCTTTTGTTTCGGAAAGCCTGGTGAACAATTCTCGACACCTGCAGACGTCAGATGTGTTTCTACAGAGATAACCGATATCCTGTAACGAAAAAAAACACCATCAAAAGAAAGCTAGTGCGATGCAGATGTGGCGCGGGCCTCATTTACACTAAAAGCCAATGCTATGTAAAGGGTACATGGGTGCTACACCTAATGTGAAGGTACCTCTCCACAGTTACACTATGCTATAATGTTTTGTCTCCACTGTAAGTCTAGGGAAATTATTGGCGTAATCTCACATATTTGGTTAGACCATAATCTTCTTAATCTGACACTAGGCACTGAAAGTAGGATTTGAAAAAAGAGATTCAGGCTCAGTTCAGGCCTATATCAAATTTTTCTACATAGACACATTGCATCGTAGAATAGGTTGATTTTTAACTTTCCCATATTTGGCTAATCAGGTATTTCTGTTTCTGATATTATCTGATAATGATCTCATATATTTGGCATGCTCACTGCTTTATTGGGAGCATTTGCAAACTCCAGAGAAGAAAGCTGATGGTTCTGGTTCAGGTCAAGGACGGGAACTAATAAGAGACAAAGCGATTAATCGGTCAGCCAATTAATTGGGCCCATATTCGGCATCAGCCAATATCTGCGCTCACAACGCCAATAAACAAAAAATGTCTGCAGACACATCTGTCAGTGTGGCTGCTGTGGAACGATGTTAGCACTCTCCTTTATCTGCTGAGAAATGCTGTTTTTACATGCACTACATTTTATTCATATTTTTTAATTCAGGAATTAAAAAAGGAATTAAAATTTTTTATCTGAAATTAATGCTGCAGATGGAGAGCAGACCTACTTAAGAAAACGGAGGCAATGCAGACAATAACAAGTAAATATTCATTTAAATTCAGCAATTTTATGTTTCATTTGTTAAATTGTTATATTTGTTGTAACTGTTGTATAGCCTTTTTCATTACATTCCATGAAGTAATGAATGTTAATAAAATAAAATAATTTAAAAATGACTTTTAGCTTAATAATATATAGAAATTCTTCTTTCCTGTTTGGATTAATATCTACTAGGTAAATAAAATAAATAAGGGGCTTTTTGAAGTCAGTGAAATACCCAGTGTGTGTTACTGGTGCACCCGAGTGAGAAATTCATCTCATATCACTCTGTGCTGACAACTCGCCAGTTTAGGAGAGCATTACCACTAATTGAGCTAACAACAGCATCCTATCAGGGAAGCACCAGAGGCCTGTCTGTCAAGTCGCCTCTACCAGTGTGAGAACACAGGAAGCTTGGCCAGAAACAGGGAAACCAGAGCATGGTCTGCGTTGCGTGTGTGTGTGTGTGTGTGTGTGCGTGTGTGTGCGCCGTGGGACCCAGTGGACCATAGCAGACCAGGTCAGACTGGGTTTACATGCCTGACACACTGTCACAGATACCCCCGCAGCGTCCGTCACTCAGCACACACACACGTAGACCCAGACACTGACATACACACACGCACGCACGCACACACACATACACAGACACAGACACACATACATTGACATGCAAACACTACTCTCGTGTGATCTTTATCTGTCATTTAACACACAAATATATTAATCAGAGACATGTTTTGGCCTATTGATAGTGTTTGAGTTTGTGTTCCTCTCAAACTAATCAAAGTAATCCTTATCATAAGGCTTTAATAAGGCAATGGCTTTTAATGGAGGAAAAAAATAATAATCTATGCAAGAGCCCTGCATGCATGCTTTATAATCTCCCAAATTAATAACCATAGAGATGAGACAAACAAGAGATTCATTTCATCTGAAGTATTACCATGTAAATTACCTCATTTCTTTGTTCTTGTGGACTGAATCTGTTCCATAACCAAAATGCTAATTTTCTAAACAAAATAAACACTCATATTCTATGTTTTGCTGCAAGTTCAAAATACTAAAGTATACAGTGTTGAGTTTCCTAACAAGAGGAGGGGGGAGAAAATAGTGAAGTTAAGTGTATGATTTCCAGGCCAGGAGTGGAAGTATGGTTTCATGGTTGTACATGATGTTGTGGAGAAAGCATAGATAGGGTTACCTGAGGCTGATAGTGCTAGTTACAGTATTTCCATACAAAGGCACACAGATGCACACATGTACGTTGCTTTGTGTGTGTTTCTCTCCCTCACATACCCATACATGTGCAGGGATGGTATTTCAGTCCATGGTAAGGACAGCGCGGAGAGTTTGAGCGAGCTGTCTGTGCGGTTTCCTGTGAGAGATTCATCCCTCAACAATCACAATGGCGCTGTTACAAGATACCCATACACACTCACACACACTCACGCTCACACAGACGTACACACATATATTCATGCATGCACACACGCAAACATTTATAGTCCTAATTCAGTACATACAACTTGTGCTCAATACAGCTCAGGCACTTTGCTTCACTGCTAAAAAGACACTGAGCGACGTGTTCAACAGGCAATTTTACAGCTGTGGATTAAGTGCAGTTTCTGTGGAGATTCCTATTATAAAACCATTGGTGTCAAGAGCTAGACTTAATGCACTTGTAGAATTCATGATTACCATGACCACAAATGAATGTGTTTAGTTCACTTGCACCATTTGTGCTCCCAAATTGTGATGAACTGAATACCAGCTGGGAGGGATGCAAAATGATCAACTAGCTTGATTGGAATTTTAAAAAAAAGAAAACAAAACAATGCAAGCATGATATCATGAGACGATGCTAAATATATTCCCTATTTCCCATGGGCCGTCCTCCAGTGTGCCCTCTTGGGCTGCAGATCAATACAGCGTTAAGTGGCCCTTTGAAAATAGCAGCATAGTGTTAAGTTGGTCAATCGGCCGTACTGTCCGCAAAAACCCGGGCAGCAGCACTTCAACTGAAGAGCTGCCATCTTGTTAACATGGATTTACTCATCAGCCAGGCGCTGTGGTTCAGATGGACAAATGAACACACACTGAGATGAAACCACACAGACAAAATTATGTCCACACACACACAAAGCACACACATGAAATAGCTGATTAGGTTTCGAGTAATATGTTTTTTTAAGACCAGTACTCATTCCAATATATATATTTTTTTTAAACCAGAGCTGCCGATAACTGTTTGAGCCAATAGGCAGTATCTTTACATTTGAAAATGACTATGCCAGAAAAGTAACCTATCACTAGCGTAAACCTCTTTTTAATAAAAATGTTTGAGCAAATTAAATTAAATGAACTCAGAGAATTTTGCAATTGCCAAATGAAAAGATGAGAGATTAACTGTCAAACAATATTAAAAAATCTTTTTTGAAAAAGGACTAATAACCAGAGAGGGAGAGATGGACCTATGCATGTCTGATACTCAAATAAAGGCAGATATTGTTCTGTTATGTTGTTAAACTGACAAAAAAGTCTGACCTTGTTAGTAATTATGAATGGAGTTGGGATGTACAAATAACAACTTGACTAGTCTAGGAAACTGACCAGCAGTTAGGGAGCTTGTGATTTAAACCACAAATCTCTTTCAGAGGTGGCCCATGGTCACGGTATAATGTTACAGCAACCAAAACTAATGAATATAAATGCTTTTGGGATTTGCAATGCTCTTTATCTGAGGAAAACTTGCCTAAAACAATGACCAAAATATTCAGCAGACACCAGACTTTAAAAATACAACACTGAGAAGTCAGTAGAGGACTGAAAAATGTAAAATTATCTTCACCGCGATTCATTTACTAAATTAGACCTCCGTCCTCCTCTCGCTCTATTCACCTTTACCACAACCAGCTCCATCTTTCCAGAGAGTCACATTCAGCCTCACTCTGTCTGTCTCCCACCCACAACTTAGCAACACACACACAGACACAGACACACACAGACACACACACACACACAGCCTTACTTTGGGGGCGAGCGAGCGAATTCCTGAGGGCTATCAGGTTTCGGGTTGCCTTGGCGACCGAGCACGGAGGCAGATCCATTAATCATTGAGAGCCGTTCGCTCCAGAGTGGAGGTCAGACTGATTGCTGTGGATAGGGTATCATCCCAAAACACACACACACACACACACACACACACACACACACACACACACACACACACACATGGGACAGACATAAACAAACACTGGACAGGCAGACACACACTTTAAAGTACAAACAGAGACCTAATATATGCCAACTCATGTACTTTCTCTCTTGCTTTG
>OMLB01043694.1:0-12861 GCA_900302555.1 Myripristis jacobus | reverse complement strand
TTGTTTAAAAAAACAAAAAAAAAAAAAAAAATAAAAAAAAAAAAAAAAATAATAATAATAATAATAATAATAAATAAAAAAAAATAAACCCAGTGGCTCAGCTGCTGAATAAGCCCAGTTTGAGTAAAACATTGAAGGATCCACACAAACTTTTAAGCTCCCTTGTAGGGTTTAACTGCATTGCTAGAGCAACATAGTGTATATAATAACAGTGTAACAACATGTGTTTGTTAAATATTATTGATCAGCTTTATTATCTGCTTGTTTTAATCTGTACTGCTGCTTGTCTTAGCCAGGCCGCCCATGCAGAACAGCTTCTTAATGTCAGTGGGATTTTTTCCCCCCCAGGTTAAATACCTGTTCTTCCCCCTTCTGTCTTCTTTTATATATTTATGGAAATTATTTCATATCATTAGCTTGTGATCATGCATTTGGGCCTCAGGGGGAAGTGGTCCGGTGGACGAGGGGTCACTTTGGTTTAACGCTTTTTATTCTGTGGAGCCCAGGAGCCTCTGCCGTTGTTTTGTTAAGTCCTGGTCTCTATCGACTGACACTAAAATTAACTCACGATCTGCTGCCTGGATCGGACCTGAAACCTTTTTTGTCTCTGTGATCTCGGAATTGATTCTCACTTGGGGTGATATGGCATCACCCACAAGTCTAAGATGTATAAATGCAATGATTAACCACACTCTTCTGGTGTGACATTTGTCCCAGGCGATTTAGCAGGTTATTTGTGTTTGTTTTGTTTTTTTTTCTTTGGTATCACTTCCTCATTGCAGACAGTTAGAGGTGGTGCTGACCTACAGCAGTCAGAGCCGTGCTGTCAGAACGATATAACCTTAGTCATCCTGACACTGCGTTGCTGCTGTCCGGGTGGGGGGTGGGGGTGGGTGTCAGAAAAACACAATTACAGAAAAGCAGAGGACAAATGTAGTATGCTCGGTATCTGCACCTAGAAGTGATTTGTCAAACAAGACAAGACAAACAAAAGCGGCGATGTATTTCCGCCGCAGCATTAATTTGTATCTTTCATTGTCGCTCCCTGATTGGTTCCCTGAAATGGGCTTCGGTCCTCTTGGCTGCCTCTGATTGGCCCAGATCCACAGGTTTCTGTGAGTCAGCCCGCTCGAAGAGGGACGCAACAACACTTCCTCACGTCGTGTTTCCATAGCAACCACACGGGGCGGGGAGGAGGGAAAAGGGGAGGGTTCGGCTGCTGGTAAAGCACACATGAGTCATTTTGCAATAAACTGGCTTTACTGCCTCTCTTGTCAGTCTTTCCCATCCTGTTTTCTCCTGTTTACAACGTAAACATGCCTCAAACTAATGGAAAGAGAGAGAATGAAAAAAAGGAGAGCATGAGATTCCCGCATGAGAAAGAAGGGAGAGAAAAGGGGAAATGGGACGTTGCGCCGGGCTTGGCAGCCGATAACAGGGAGAGCAAGTTCAAAGAGCGTGGTCACTGAATAATGGCTTTCCTTTCTCTTTTACACACTCGGTCCTGTTTAGCTCTCTTTGTCCTGGGTTTATGGGTGCTGTTGTGTCCTTGACCCCTCGCACAGGGACTCTGCACGCATGTGAAATGTCAGTGAAGAAAACCTTTGTACGACCCAGCCCTCTGCTCTGCCAAGAGCTGTAAACTGGCTTTGAAAATACATGAAAAGCACGAGAGCGTCATGAGGTCTAGTCTTGACCTGTTGTTAGTTTACAGTCTTGTCGAGTACTAACCAAAGCACTTTGTCCTAGTTTTTAACCAGGGCAAAGTGTTAGTTAATGATGCTGTACATCCTTAATATTAACAACTACCATTATTCTTGGGATTTTGGAAAATCTGAGCAGATTTATTAGAAATGAAGAGCTCAATGTATGCATATAATATTTTGTACTTGAAAATGATACATCCTGAGTATTGGATGTGATAGTTTGACATAATGGGAGTATACCAATGTCCTATGCTCCCTCAGCTCTGTTTTCCCTCATTTAACAACATCTTGTTGCAGCTACTTGCTGTGCCTAACCATAACCTCTAACCCTAACTGAACCTAGAGTCGATGGCAATGCTTCTACACCACCAACCAACACACACACCCATGTACACTTCCCAAAGGACATTGTTGCAGGACACCTTAACCATAACTGTGATGTTTCTGTGGCATGTCAAAAGAAGAAAGTTTTTGAGGATTCAAGGACATTTTTGCTCCAAGCTCTGTTCATTTCTGACCCGGCCTCTATCGCGCTGCTGTCGCACTTTCTCCTTCCCCCGTCTTCTGTTCTGCTCCTCTACAGGAGAGAGAGTAAGAGGTACCCACATCCGCCTCGACCCGCTTCTGTGTGACTTCATATCAGGACTGCAAGATTAACATATAGGTCAAGGCTAATTCTTGATATTATAACTGCAATTATAATTTCTATTCAGTAGAACTGCTATTAGGCTAAATCTGATCCAGTTCTTTGATGTCGCTACATGTCACTTTGGTCCTGAAGATGACACAACTCTGTAGAGTGTATAGGCTGCAATACAGTATAGAATTGAATAATCACACTATATAGTTAAGAGAATATTATAGATTCAAGAAGAAACTGGCAGAAGGGTGGGACTGAGAGGAAAAGCTGCAATTACAAACCAGTCTGCTCCTTCAGCACCACGGACAGCTCCATGGTTTTATCAATACACAGCACAGTGAGGCTGCTGGTAGTTCAGAGCCGCGATCAGGGCCACAATTTCTTACTTGAACAAACCTGATTCAGATAAAGGATCAATGAGTCAGGCAGACTAGAGTATACATATTCACCATCACCACCCCATCCTCCCTCAACCTGCCTACCGGTTGAGGGAACATGGAGCCTAATCATGGAGGTGGGAATTCATTTCTTAGGGGATGAGGGAACATTGGGCTGAGACCCAGGCCAGCTGTGATGCAGAGTGAGTTTGATGTAGGGCTGTTTTTGATGGGTTTTCACACATTTGAATCTCATTTATCTGGATCTCAATCCAGTCCTTTCACAAGTAGTTGGCTGATGGAGCCAGCTTATTTGCCAGCACTCAGTACAAAACCAGTGTTTTTGATTAATTAGATTTTCTCAAGTTCTTCATTGGCCCTACAAATTGAACAGTTTGTCTTGGAGACTTTTGAGAGCAGAATTGGGCTGTTGAGCGATTTTCCTGGACATGCTTGTTTGTACATCTTTACAACTTGCTTTATTTGTGACTTAACTGTTTTTAACATTTTCTTTAACTTTGTTTATTCATCATTTATTGACAATTTATTTCTTACATGTCTATTCCTGGTTCGTCATTGCATGTTTCTTATTATCTGTTTATTTCTCTATTTCTAGAGTTTCACTGTATACTCATCCCTTTTTATCTCTGTGTCTCAACACTGTTGTGAAAGAGGATCCATCTTCAGTGGTTTTATAGCGGTTAAATGAACGGCTTGATGATGATGTTACTGAGAAGGAAGGCATCACATTTGTGTTACCCGATTTTGACCAGCTGCTTTTTGTCCCACATTATGTTTCCAAGATTTCAACGACAACAGTAGCAGCAGCAGCAGCTCAAGGCCATCAGAGCTACAGTACAGGGAAAGTGGAGGCTCTAATTACTCAGCCAAGACGCTCAATATAAAACGCAGTCACTTCTCTCTCATCCAGAACTGTTTACAATGACTGAGCATGTAGGTGTTCAGTCCTTAAGAAAACTTCAGCAGGCCTGATGGACACATTGACTGTTGCAGGGGAACAAACCTATAATTTTCTAGTGGCAGGATGGTCTGTCTAACCAACCAATACTTATCTGGAGTTGCTGCCCATTTGCTACTTTCTGCATCGAGTTTCTGCATCAACTGTTAGGCATGACATGCTGTCTGTGATTAATTTTTTTTCTCTAACATGTACTCAGTTTTCAGCATTTTAACAGAAATTTTTACGGTATAAAAGCTATTTTGAGATTAAATGCTGTCCCTATTTACAAAGACGCCTCAAATAAGAAGACATTGACGTGACAATGAAGTTCTTCCTGTGGTTGTCGGCTGATTGACAGGAAGCAGACTGCAACATTATGCAGTGCTGATATGAAAACACTTAAACTCTGACTAAGACAAATGAGCGCTTCATGTTAATTATAATGGGTAATCTCACTCAGACAGTTTTCAAATAAGTAGTTACTTGTTTTCTACACAGTATATATATGGAATATGGCTTTTTATAAAGGAGTAAAACAAGTCCTGACATCTCCAGCTGCACTGCCTGTGTGCAGACAAACCAAGAGAGGGCAACCTAGATGACTGGCACAGAAAAACCTCAAAGAAAAATACAACATTATCCTGTAAAAGCCCTTCAATTCACACTAATTTGTCATCAGTGAGAAATAGTCCTGTAATCAAAAGGTCACAGGTTGAATTGTTCATTGCAGGAGCCGCAAGTCTCGTTGCAAAACACTCACTCAGAGTGCGACTCAGAGCCCAAAATATATATGAAACGTGGCAGTAGGCCTCAGTCTGAATCATAAAACCTCGCGAAATGTCAGGATGAGAACAATGTCACTGCATTAGTCCAAGGGGAAGCGCTTGTACGATGATGACGTGCTTGTGTGGGAGTCCTTTTGACTGTTTGTCCTAACCTGCTCGGGTTCTCTGAGCTATTTCATAATGACGCGGTAAGCATTCGTAGAAAAGCAGCCGGCCCACTTACTAAGCCTTGACCTTCCAACACAATGTATCAGTTGTTGAAGGCCTGTGGATGTATAGGCCTGGAAGCTTGTTATTGTCAGGGGAGAATAGGTAACCTTATCTGATTCACCGTCTCCCTCCCAGTCGGTCCGCCCCCGCCGCTCGCCGAGGCCCGGCCGTCCGTCAAGCCCACTTTTGTGCTGTGTGTGTCGTCACGAGGGCCTGTCAGATTGACTCCAGCATCTTTAAGTTAGAATTTGGTTTGGTTTGGAAGGGATAGAGCCACAAGCAGCTTGCTCTTTTCCTTAAGCGGTTTATCCCATTTGGAGATCTAATATATGAACATATGTGAAGCAATCCTTATATATGTGGATATATGTGTAGTCCATAAATGCTGAACATATACAGTGTATCTTAGATATGTGCATATATGAAAACAACATGTCCTTCTAAACTGGAGAGGATGCATATACTTGTGATAATTGTTGGACATGCTGTATATGCCCAGAAGTCAAAAATGTGTCATATATGGGTATTTAAAGGTGCATTCAGCAAAATGGATCCGTTTAGCCTCAACGAACAAAAAACATGGAGTAAGAGCATAATCTGATGGTTGACTCCACACCGTTGTCAAATTATGTGCCCATTCCGCATTTTTTGTCAGTTGAGCGTAAAGGGTTGTCACTTAAACCTCAGCAATTGCACCATGCACCTTTAATATACCATATATGGGAATGATGCGGGGGTTTCTCCTCACATGGTCTGATTATGATTATCACTGCGACCTACATGTCAGAACGGTATTAGCTGTCACAAACTGCCACTTTGTGGACAAGACGACTCTGCTCACCACAGAGACGCTCTAAAAGTGGCGTGCCCCCAGGAACTAGCAGCCTACTCGTTCAGGCCATAGTGCATGTGTGTGTGTGTGTGCGTGTGTACACGTGTCACTTTTTCTGGTTTGGTATTGTTCCCTTGATGGCCCAGTGCCACTTCGGTTAATTCCTGGAAACCTTTTTTATGATCAAGGTGACCAAACTGGGTGGGGCCAGGTTAAACATGTAGGACAGCGTTTCTCTTTTCAAGTTGTTACATGATTTGACTTTAAGAAGAGGCTTGAAACTAAAAGACTATTTTGAGAAAAATCGGAATTAGACATAATAAAATGGGCGTGATAAGTATTTGTAAGAAAAACATGTTGTTGTTGTTTTTAATCCAGTAAATTATCTTGTGACCCCCTCAAAATTATCTCTCGACCACCTGGGGGGTCCCAACCCACAGTTTGAGAACCACAGCTCCAGCGAAAATTCCTATGATTCCCAGAATTCCCAGGAAGCCCTATCCAACTACATGTTTGTTGTAGTTGATGCAAGAAAAAAGACCATTTTTATTTGGGTACTTAGCAGACTTGGTAAGAATGGAACGTTTTAATGTGTTATCTTGTATTTCTCTGTATCCTCGTTAAATCTCAAAATCTTATTTTGTGCCTTGAAGGCCAATCATTAGGGACACCAAATCTGTTCAAAACCAGAACTTGGAGGATGAAGAACAACTTCCATCTCTCCTGCAGTCTTCCAAAATCCATTTTTTTTTTATCCAAGAATCCAAATGTGGCCATCTAAGATGGAATTTCATGGAGTTTAAGGTGGTAAAGAAGTAAAATGATACCTTTTTTGCATTTATTTATAGTGTATAGTATTTTTAGTGTGTTGTAGTTAATTGCAGGCCTGTTTTAAGCCCTTGATTTGCAAAACATGATGTTTTCTGATGATTTTTGCTCAATTTTCACTGATTTTCCTGATCTGCCTTATTCTGCCTTATTTCAGTAAATTTGTTACCTGGAAAATTCATTAAACAAGTGAAACTGCGGTGGAGATGAATGGAATTGTCTCATGCGACCGGTGGATTGTTTTTTTGTTTTTTGTTTTTTGTTTATGAGTATAATATGAGTAATAAATTACTTGGCTATTTTTTTACCAGGGGTTTTTGTTGCCAAAACAAATGTTCTGCAATAGTGTTTTGGTATGAAAGTGCACCGCTCATTGCACTCAGTTAGAAACTCTGTGCCTCAGAACATTTCTAACGGTCCCGCGACTTCACATTCATCTCACTAGGGCGTAATTACTGGTTAAACCACAGCAGCTCAGCAGCCATCTGGCTCTGTGTTCACTGCAGTGAGAGGGAAAAGTACCTGAGCACTTCAAGTGTCAGCAATAAACTCTCACCGTCGGCCGTCTCTCCCTTAACGTGTCATCGATAGCCTACGTCTTTAATGTCGCCTCACTACCTTTCCCTCTGTCTTTCTCAATGCGTCAGCAGGTTAAGGTGTGGTTTCATGCTGATTTTTTATTGTACTCAGCCGTTGCTTTGAGGTCACTGCATTTTGTTGCATTGTCATTGTTTTCCAGGTTTTTCCTTTTTTTTCTTTTTTTTTAAGAAGCAACACATGAGTTCAGGGATGCACTTGCACAGGAGCATGGAGATTTCAGCCAAAGCCCCTTTAATTACTGACTCTATTCAGTAACACGCTCCACTTATCATAAGTGAAAACACTCCTCTGCTCTTTCCGGTTTGTATTTCCACTTGCATAAACAATTAACGCTGCATTAGGCGACTTGGCAGTATTTTGGCATACTCAAGTAGCAGCGAGAGAAAACTGTTTGCATTTTTGTGAGTTTATAGTTGACGCACTCTTCAGACCAGAGTTTCCTCTCCTCATTGGTGGGGGTGGAAATGATTTAACTGATAAAAACAAATCTTGTGGCAGCAGATTCAGGCGTTGTTGGTGAGCCCAGCTTTGTTCGGTGACTAAAATCAGAGAGGATGGTACATTCCTCTCTGTTGTAGCCCCAATTTTGGATTTAGACTGAGAGAAATGGGTTTATTTTGATCTGAAAAATTCTACTTATTGCATTTTCAGTCCCTCTCCTCCTTCCTCACTACCTACAGAAAAGCAATAAAAAAGGGGTGAAGAGGGAGGGAGAGGAGTGGCTATCAAATCAATTTGATTATACAGAGTCGAACTAAAGCACAACACCATGAAAAACCCAGTGAGGTTCAGCTGCTTTCAATTTTAAGCCCGAAGCAAAGAGAATTGTTGATTTATTGCCAGAAATATTGGCAGATTAAAGGGACAGGTCACCCAAAATACAAAAAAATGTTCCCACTTAACCCATAGTGCAGTTTATCCATTCAGTTTCTGAATCTACATGTGAAAAACTGGAAACCTCACCAAATCACATAGATCAGACTGCACTTGGGGTAAGTGGGAACATAACTTTTTTTTGGATTCTTCAGTGAATTGTCCCTTTAACATGCACTTACATGACGTCTTCTGCCTCAAACAACACCCAGATATCAGTTAACATATGAAAAAGATCCAAAATATTTCATATTTAGTGTTTTCAATCCCTTTAAATTGGCCTTCTTTCGGTGCATTTGCTGCTCTGCTCCCACATGTTTTCCTCAGACAGATATAGACACACTTATATAGAAACTCTATGGGAATCATGTGCTGCTCGTTGTCTTACCCAGCTCCGCTCTCTCTGCCCCCGACTCACAATTAACCGCAACCACATATCCATGTCGCAAAAATAAGCAATAATAATAATCATAATTATCATTGAGTATATGTGAAATGCACAAGAATGGGAACAAGTGTGGGCAGGGTTGTGATGTCTTTCTCCTTGTATTTTCTATTGATGGAATTTGAGTTTCTCTTTTTTTTTCTGTTCAGCCATGGCGGCTATCACTGCTCGTGCCAGTCACCAGTCCAAATAAACTGGAAAGATAAAGGGCATCACCTCCTGTGCAGCAGGAAAGAGCCACCAGACACCAGACAAGAAAAAAGCAAAGCAAACATTTATTTAGGGAAAAAAATGTTGTGCATTATTACTTTAAGTTTCCTACTTTACTTTAAGAAGTACTGTAAGTTCATTTGATTTCATGCCAGCAGGTGAATTGTATGAGGAGGTGCCAGCTCTGTCAAAAATAAGTCTCAGTTTGAAAGAAAACACTTTGCATTCTGGGTGTTTAGTTGACACTCCTATCCAAAGCTGCTTAATGAGTGAAGTTTCAATAATCTCCAGGTCTTAGGTCAGGAGGTCTTGCAGGAGAAATGTGACAGGAAAATAAACAAAATGTAAGAGCCAAGGGGAGAAGTCGATGGGATTTTTTACGATATGGAAGAGGGGGGATGTGATTCATGGGAGAGAGGCCTATGTGTGGTATTTATCGAAGATGAGTTTTCAGTCTGTGATGGAGGACAGGCAGGGAACCAGGTTTGGAGTCCGGCTGGAGGTCGGCACAGGGAGGGGAAAACGAAGAAACCTCAGAGCATTTCCTGGCAGCTCAGCCTCGTTTCTCTGCCTCTCGGTTCCCACCAATCTGAGCTCAAACTTCTCCAAACAGAGCCGTGACACATCATAAGGCGATCGAGATATGACCTCTGCTTTGACACAGCCTGTTAAGTCTGTTATGATGTGTCAGTCAGATAAGAGCTCGCATACCCACCACTAAGACCCAGCAAAGTTGGAGTTCTTGCTTTAATCCATATTTTTATTGTTTCTCTCACTGTTTCTCTCTCAAATGATCATTCAGAGCAATGTTAGATACATAATAATCGAAACTTATTTTACTTGTGCAGTAAGGAGCTCCGGGTAGGAGCGTCAGCTAAATTCCTGGCGTGACTGAGAAGTGAAAGTGAGGCGGCAGAGAGCAGAGAGCAGGGAAGAGAGAAATAGAGAGAGAGAGAGAGAGAGAGAGAGAGGGAGAGAGAGGGAGAGAGAGGGAGGGGGGGGGATTAGATTGCGAGCAGATAGTGCAGTATGAGGCAGGATGAGATAAGATAACGAGCTGGAAATGGAGAGAGCCAACTTGGCCAGGAGGACAAATTGAGTAAGTGCTGAAAAAAAATGATGATGAATATATAACCATGAGTCTGCATTTATAACGTGTGTGTATGTAGTGTGTCAGGGCTTTTCAGAGGACAGTTTTTCCTTCCTTATTCATTTTTAGGGGCTTTCTAGTCTTTATCAGCGGCAACTTGATTTAGCCACAGAATGAAACTTCTGCATTGCGTATTGGCAAAAACCTCACTCAATCGTTGCCTCCTTTATTTTGAATCAAAATATACCACAGGAAACAGAACAGAGGAGGATTTCCCCTCTCTGTCACCAAACAGTTTATCTTCCACTTGTTTTTCACAAAAAAAACTGCAATAGTTGCAATAGTTGCATTGACAGCCAGCAAAAATTGGATGTCAGTGCAACTTTTTAAGTGCAAAAAATGGATTATAGGTCTATTCCCGGCATTTTTTAGCTGTTCACTGTTTTTTCATAGGCTGTTTATGACGTTTTTAGGGTAATTTTTTGCCCCAAACCATCGTTAATATTCTGTGTGTGTACTTGTGACTCTCCATACCCAGGACACACAAAAAAACTTTTTCTCTCATTGATAAATTATACACGTGTGTGTGTATGTGTGTGTGGCTGTCTGGTAATGTGTGTTTGGAGCCATCAGTTAACACATCTAGCACATGATCTTTCCCGCAGGTTTGCTAATCCCAACCGGCCTGTGTGCACAAACACCTCGTGGTTCATGTCCCTCCTCACACTTTGCCTCCTCCCGAAGGCTCGGGCAGACAGCAGATCAGATTTTGTGAGAGGTGACCCAGAACTTTTCCAAAAACAGCCTCCGGTTTCACCCCTGGAGATCACCCGGCCTTCTCTGCAACCTGCTTGTTTTGCTGCTCGGATGCTTGTTGTTGTCATTGCTGCTGTTGCAGAGAAGCTAGATTGCACCATCCTCCTACAGGAGCAACATGTTGAGTAATATGATTGACAGCTCTCTGAGGCCCCGCCCTGCCCGCTGCCTATTGGCTCCCTGGGACCCAAAAACCCTGTTGAACCAATAGGAGTGATCGCACTGGCTGGTGAGGTTGTGTTTTGTGTTTTGGAGGATGCGGCTGGTTGCAGAAGTTACTCTGACAGGAATGTACGATAGTGTGTGAGGCTTTCCCCCATATCAAGTTCACATGCAGTTCAGTGTTGATGAAGTCACTTGATATGTTCTTTCTTTTCTTTTTTTGTAAAGTTTTGTAATTCAGGACTTTTTTTTTTTATTACCGATGGAGTTTGATGTGACGTCAAACAGCCTGAACAGGACGGGTAATAACATTTTCTCTCTCTATCGCTGTCTCTCTCTCTGCATCTGCTTCTCTGTTTATCTTTACAATGGTTTTGTGTGTGTATATGTGTGTGTATGTGTGTGTGTGTGTGTTTATGTGTGTGTGTGTGTGTGTGTGTGTCAGTGCAGGTGGGAGGGCCAAGCCCTGAGCACAGATCCATCGACTTTTTACTGCCTCTTTGCGATGAATCATCCAATCGCGCAGGTGAACACCGCGCTTCAAAGGAACACCACACACACACACACACGTAAGCACCTTGGGTTACTTAGACCTGTGTGTGTGACTGCGTGTGTGTGTTTTGTGGTGTACGAGTGGGACTGTTATCTGTGAGTCACGTTTCCAGTTTCATTCATGATAATATGAGAAAAAGAGAGAGAGACAGATATGGAGAGCGGCGTGATGTCAAAAGCAGAGAGGAGATGAAAAAGAGAGGAAGATGCGTGAAGAGAGAGAGAGAACACCACATCACAGATAGACGCAGCGTTTGTTCACTCCTCTCTCTCTCTCTCTGTCTCTCTCATGCTCTCTCATGCTCTCTCTCTTCCCTGTTCTCTCCTTGTTCCTCGTCTGCTGCACGCCGGGCAAAAACGTGAGACGTGAGTACTCTTATCAGATTATGAAGGCTGCTTGTCCCTCTCGGTTACACACTCTTTTGCAGGCTGTTTTTTGAGATCAAAGTGTCTTGAGAGGTTTGTTTTCCTGCCCCAAACTGCCAACCCCCTCCCTCTTTCCCCATCCAGGCTGGTGTAACTGGGAGCCTCAGGGGTCAAGGTTCACTTATCTATTTGCAGGTTGCTTCCTCATAAAAGCAAAGAGGTTGTGTGTTTTTTTTTGTTGTTTTTTGCATGTGTGCATAATTGATCTCAGATGAGTAGGAGGCCGAGCTGGCAGCCGCTGCATTTGAACGGTTCACTGCATTTGTAACTCTGCAGGAATCCCATTCATTGCCCCTGCTTGCAGCGCCTTTTATGGTTGAAGTGAATTTATTCGCCCCATGGGATAAAGAAAAGAAAGGCTATTGCAACTATCAGGGACATTGTTCCGCAAGTGAGCTCAAACAGTTCGGTGTAATGCTATTATTCTTTTCAATTAGCTGGAACGTAGAGGAAATTGACGTGGGGGATTTTTCTTCAGCTTTCATGTGGATCAGCTGCGGTTGCAGAGGCTTCATGCATTAGTACGGCAGGTAATTCACTCTTAAAGGGGCATCAAGTGGTGTATGGATTGTATCAGCATCTGTTGGTGAGCGATGATTTGCAAAATCCAGTCGTCACAATCCATAAAAGCTGCGCCTTCACAATAGAAATGAGTACGTTTGTGAGTGGTTTACAAAGTGCAGTCTGGGGTTCCCCAAGGGTCCTTAGCAAAATGAAGAAGTTAATTTTGCAATCATATAACGATGCAATTAATGTGACACTAAACTGTGTTCACTTCAGTCCATCCTCTATTTTGTGTATTGCCCCTTTAATTTACTATACGTTGTTCCAATACAAAAAATGTATGAGTGATTATCGACAATATCTTTTGTCAGCACTTTGAATCTATTTGTCAGTCTTCATGTATGACTTTAATACTCAACACTAGAGTTCTCATATTCTGCCCGAACCCGACCCGACCCGACCCGACATTTTCGGGTCGGGTCGGGCCTAAAATTTACGTGAATTGGGCGGGTCGGGTCGGGCTTCGGGTTCTGTGGGGGATTTTTTTGTTTTTGTTTTTTTTAAATAGAATTATGTGTTGTCATAAATCAGACAGTGACAGAGTGGCCAATTTCTCCACCAATTTAGCCATTCAATCTACAAGCCCACTGAAGTCTTCAAAGCATCACAATCCAACACTTTTAGAACTTGTAAATCGGTTCAGGATTATTACGGAGTTAAAGTATCGTTTGCTGTGTGATATCTGATACATTGCTTAATATTCAATCAATAATAATGACTTAGGAAGAACAAAGATTCAAACAAAGCCTTTATAGTATTTATTTATTCCCAATACTGTCGAGTC
>OMLB01043689.1:0-16541 GCA_900302555.1 Myripristis jacobus | reverse complement strand
TGTGTGTGTGTGCTGTGTTTGTGTGTGTATTTGTGTTTGTGTGTGTTTTTTCACAGTCTGTCTGTCTGTCTGTCTGTCTGTCTGTCTGTCTGTCTGTCTGTCTGTCTGTCTGTGTGTGTGGGTGAGAGTGTGTGTGTGTGTGTGTGTGTGTGTGTTTACTGCCATGGCCACCGGGCACAAGTGGGCACAACTGGGCACGGGTGCGAAGGCCCGTCCAGCGCTGCTCGCAGCTTTAATTTTCTGCTGTTTTTGTAAGAAAAATGTTTGTTCGTCCTGTGTGATGACATTGAGAAGCTATGGTACACTAATTTCAACAAACCACCCTGATAATTCCTTAAAGGACACTGATTGGTTTGGCCATTTGGTGGTCTCCAAAAACACTCTGGTTGGAGTGTGCCCAGAAAGTTTTGTAAGTCCAATTAAAGTAATCCCACAAAATCAGCGTGCTGTGTGAGGTTATAAAATTCTTCCCTCATGGTAACTTTTATCACACCACACCCTCCTGCCCAATGCTTGTAAGGTTTTTGCTGTTGTTAGTGAATTTCTCTGGTCTGTCAGCAGCTGTAATTTCCTGGACCTGTTTGTAAGTTAGTTTCCTGGCCTTTCTGCCTCCCTGGTTAAAGATTTTAGGGAAGGCCTTATGTTTTGTTTATACCATCTGCTAAGCCTGATGTTAGTTTGCTCTATGGTGATTAAATTGAAATAAAAGGGAAAGATCCAGGATGACACATTATTCCTTATGCTGGCAGTTTATAGCAACTCTGGTTTTCAACTGAAGTGCTGTAATTGTCAATTTTTATCATGGCAAACCTTAAGATAGTGTGACTTTATTGAGGTAATTGCAGTGTGTTTTTTTTATGGGTGTTTTTTTGTTTTTATTCAATGTTTTTTGTTATCTGCTGCATGTAGGTGAAAGAACCAATCTGGATCTTGTTAGCTTTGTCCAGACCAATGTGCCTTCAGACCAAGTGTCTGCTGCTCAGGCTCAGTCACACAGCTTCCCCTTGTCTGAGCTGAACCCACAAAGCACTGCCAGTTCTGCAGAACAGAGTCCAGAGAGGAGTGAAGGTGAGTTTTTACACTCAAATAAAGAAGAGAAGACAGCCAAAGAACTGATGGTGATGAGTATTTTAAGTCAGTGTCATCCAGTACTTCATGCATCTGTAGTTTGTTTGCAGTTCAAAGCAAGAAAGACTTGTTTTCCTGAATAAAGACAAGTCTCTGTGTATTACCTTCTAAATCCAGTTATTACTCACAATACACAGCTTCAGCCCTGGAGTGATGCATTTGTGGTGATTGTTTTTTATTTGACATTCTAATGTACACTGTTGTTTTTGTGCATCCCACCTGCATCTCCCAGTGTTTCCAGCCTCAGATTCTTTCCACCCTCTCCTTGCCGAGGTCACCCACAACGAAACGGCAGACCCCTCCATGACCTTCCACCTGCCTGGACAGGAAGCACCTTGCGCTCCTGCGGGAGCTGGCCGGTTAACCAGCAGTGAGGTCAGTCACTCAGGTCACTCTGAACAATCATCTGAAGAAGAGTTTGAACCTCCTGCCAGCTCTTCGGTGGAGTCAGAGCTGTCACCGGAGCACTTCAGAGCCGAGGAGCCACCCCGTCGCCTCGCTGCTCCCGCTGCCTTACAGGAATCCTTCTGCCATCTTGGCATCTCTCACTGCGACCCGCACCCTTCTGTCCTCACAATGTCACCTGCTGCCGAGGAGGCGGAACTCGCAACTCTCAGCCTATCAGGTTTAACTCTGTGTGATGCTCCGCCTACCCTTGACCTGCTGCCACCAGAGGGAGGGGAGATGGAGGGCAAGAGCGTTTTCGATGGACCTGGCAGCTTCGTCCCCGTCAGTGACCCAAATGATCCGCAGGGTTCAAACCTGAGGAAAACTCCTCTTGCCTGGGATAAAATAATGGTATGATGTCTTTTGTCAAATGCACACCAGGATCTGACTTATGCAAGGTGTCATAGCTCTACTCTAATAGATGATCTTTGCATCAGAGGTATTAATGTGCAGCTACTCTTCATCTCCTTTTATTTTTTCTTGTTTCCCATGATAAAATCCTGTGGACTCTGGATATGTCTGAGCTGTAGCTCAAATCTATTTGCAGGGAAGTCTCCTATCACCTTGGTATCTAGTGAGGAATGTTCTTACTAGGAACCTATGTTGTCCAAAAGCAAGGCTGGTGGCTGTTGGACGCATGATAACAAGATGTTAGTTAGACAGACAGAGGTATTAATACACAGTTATTCTAAGTCACATCTTAGGGCAAGAAAAAACATTTATCAGCAGTGAAGAGAAACATATATGGTGATAGTTAATGTTAGTTAATCCACTATTGACGAATCTAATTTAAAATATTTTAAAATAGAGGTTCCAAGTGTTAAACTTACCTCTCAAATTTACCACACTTAGGACTGAAGTGATGGTTACGTTTGCCATTAACATTCATGGCATTATCGGATGTCCTTCAATGTGAAGGAACCACTTTTTTCCTCAAAATTCAAGAACAGAAAAACACTCCACACATTTATGTCATGAGACAAGTGCATAAGGGAAGGACGAGTACATGAAATGTTGCAAATAAACTCTCGCACACTTTAACTTGCAGTGATACATTACCTTACCATTACCTTAGTGTGCTAGAATTTATTTGCCACTACTGATAAACTCAGAATTTCACAAATCATTCAAGGAGCCAGCATGGAGTTCCCTATGCATCCCACAGTAATGAGAGAGTCCACAGCGGCCATATTTCCTAAGAATGCGACCTAACGCGGAAGCATTCTTGCAGATGAGACAGGAGGGATTGCATGTGTGGAATGATTTCAGTAAGCACTGTTAACTTTTTTGCGTTGGTTTTTTGTACCTCATCTGTCTCACAGCTAAGTGCTGTTGGGAACGGTGGCTGATGTGATGCGATGGAAGCTGTAGTGTCATTTGCTGTGTCATGTGATTGACATCTCTCCCTGCCTGTCAGGATGCTGCCACCGGGAAGGGGATCCTGGAGGAGTCTGAGATAACACTACTGAGCCTGACAGACACCACACTGCAGGACCAGGAGGCAACCATCATCGAGGAGGAGAAGGAGAGGAGGCAAGATGAAGGTCAAGATGAGATGAGGGAGGAGGACCAGAAAGGTGGAAAGGCAGAGGTGACTGTCCATGCGGTGAATGAATGTTTTCAGTTCACACTGTGTCAGCTGCAGGTGTCTTGTTAACCACAGGGCTGCTGTTGTTTGTAGGAGTCAGGGGTCAAGTGGTTACCAGAGGAGACTTCAAAAGAGGAGCTCTCCCATTCACATACAGGTAAACTCAACAGCTGACACTGAATACTGACTGAATTAAATTTAATTGAGAGATCATCTATTCTTTGCTGCTTTGAGTGTTTTATCTTGTTTAGCAAGAGAAGAGCTATGGGTTGCATTTGCTGGATGGGATGTAAACTCACTTCACTACACCATCTCCTGAGAAATAGAAATTTTATCTAGCACTGAAATAATTAGTCCTTGAAGGGATAGTCCACCCATTTTGGAAAAAATGATGGTATTTCACTTCCCCCTAGTTGTTATTTAGGACAGTAGTGGCACCATCTTCCTCTCCTCATTACAGAGTGGTGGATATGATATTGGCTTTATGCTCCAAATGCTAACCATTTGGTTGCTGCCATATTGAGGTGCACTTTCCCTCAGCTAATATTCTTAGAAATACCATGCCTAAAAATAAAAGTAATTTTGATAATCTATTAATTGTTTTGGTCATTTATGAAATCAAAATCCAAATCATTTTCTTTTCCAGTTTCCCCCTACATCATTAAGACTCTGTCCTCATTTTCTTGGTTCATATCATTGTAAAATAAATTCTTTGGGGTTTTGAGACTCTGTCATTATTCTTAGCACTTTATACACACTAACTGATTAACTGAAAATAAATTATTATATATAATTATAGCTCTAATTGTATCTCCAAAGTCTGACATCATCAAAGGAAGCACTGTGCGTTTGTCAGATCTGACCTCTGTCTCTGCCTCGCTCGACCGCAGCAACGTTGCTGGAGTTTGAGTGGAGCCCCAGCGGGGTCCTGGCAGAGGCCATCCAGCAGAAGCGCAGGGCTCTGCTCCAGAGATCTTCACACAGGGTCCAAGAAATCAAGGCCAAAAGGGCTCAAGCCAAGAGCCAAGCTGAGGTCCGGGGCCCATCTGAGGCCCAAGAGCACTCTAAAGCCAAGGAAGCTCGTCCCGCCAGCTGTGAAGCAAAGGCCAAGTCAGAACCTCCCAAGAATAAAACCAAAAAGAAGGGACAGCAGACTGCAGTCCAAACCACTGAGACGGCACACTCCATCACTGCAGGAAACTCTAAACTTCTCCCTCCAGGTAACACAACTTTACAAGACATTTGTGTGACACTTTGTCCAAAATACCTTATGGTGTCATGCACACTTACAACATCATGTTACCCACTGCCTGCTATGAGGGTTTAAGGGAAGGGTCATCCTGTTCTGGTTGTTGTCAAAACCACCAATTGCTGCTGTGCTACAGAAATTACTTTGTGCCTCCTGTATCGGTTTACTTTTTAGTTGCTGCTCAGTTCAGTGTTGGCTAAAAACTAATAAGACCCGTAGAGAGTCTACATGGGTAATAAAATAATAACTGATTTAACAGGATTGGCAAGTTATTTTCTATTTGTTTAGAGTTGTTGTTTTTTTTAAATACACTAAAGAGCAGTGTCTGTCTGTCTCTCCCTCTGTTTCTGTCAGTGAGTGACAGGCTGAAGAAAGTGGGTGAGGTAAAGAACTGTACACCCGAGCAGAGGAAACGAGATGTTTCAGAGATGCACCAGAGGACCCAGAGGTAACACTGGGATATGAATCCACTTCTTCCAGCCATGGACAAAGCTGTGCTTAGAATATCCTGCGAAGGGAAGTACAGGCACTCTTTAGGGCCCAAAACACACCAAGTGCCAAAGCCGGAGAACAATAGGAGCTAGCTAGAGACTAAAGGAAGGAATAAAGTCCTGTGGGGGTATTCTAGGGGGATGCTGTTGATTTTTAAAGCGGTCTGAAGTGGATAGGGGCTCAGGATGGTTTAGGAGGCCCTAAAAGTCTCCAAATGGGCTAGAACACATATTGAAATACTGTTAATAATAGCTGTGATGGTGGTTATATTGATAGTAACAGTAACAGCAGACATAGTTGTAAACAATCTGGAGGTCTGTGGGGCGACTGCCCTCACAGGAGCGTGCTTGTTGCTCAGTTAATGAGGTTTTGGATGATGTTTCGTCATTCAGTCGCAGTGTGTGTAGCTTTGTGTGTTGGGTTGTTGGCCTGCAGGTTGTACGAGCAACTGGAGGAGGTGAAGCAGCAGAAGGAGATGAGGAGCAGGCAGGAGGCCTATGCCCAAAACAGAATGAAGGCCAAGGAGTTCCACAGGGTAAAGCTTTCCCATTACAAAGTGTTTACAAAGACTGTTTTTGTCTATTAATTTTTGAATTACAAAACTATTGCTTGTTAAACAGCAGACAGCAGGTGATCTTGGAATGCCCGTTAAAGGAACAGTTTAACGGGCATTCCAAACTCCAAAACCCCAAACTACAAAAAAAGATTTTACCACTTAGCACTTGTGCAAGATAGTTTCTGTGTGATTTGGTGAGGTTTTCAGTCCAGTCAGAATCCCTTCACCCCAGTACACTGCGGCTGGATTGTAATTTTTTGTGTGTGGAGGTCAAAAAGTCACAAATTTTACACGAAAAAACCCCAACAAAAAACAACTCAACAGTAACAACTCTCTCCTAAAACAATGACAGATACCCAGTATTATCCACAGTTCTTGGGTGAAGCAAAGCAGTATGAAGATGGAGTTCTAGGGTTAAGTGAGGAAAATAGTTTATTGTGGATAAAATGTTTCTTTTAAGTAAATCCTGTTTGCATAAGTTGTTTCCACCACCTCTTTCTCTCTGCAGAAAACATTGCTGAAGCTTCGAGCCAAGCAGACACCTCAGTGATAAACATGCATCCACTGTCTTGTTTATATATTTTAGTTGTTTTTTTGTTTTTTTTACCAATTGTGTAAATTTTAGTTAATTTGTAATAAAGCATATTTAAGTCAATTGAAGTTGATCTTTTTTGCACTTGGGTTTTTTTTTATTGCAGACTTGATCTTGTCTGACATCAGAATGACAAGACAAGTAAAGTATCGTAAAGACAATATTGTTTACCTGCCAAATTGAATGTTTTTACCATGAAACAAAGTTTCCACTATACTGTAATAGAGAGACAGAGTGATGTGTGCTTCCAGATGAGTTACTCATTTATTAGATAGAAACATTCACAAGTCATTATAGATGTACAAAAGTATGATTGACTTATCATCTTTCCTCAACCCTGAAGACAGCTCAGTGTTAAGTTTGGTAGTTCAGAAAAACTGAAGGCATGACAAAACCCACAAATTGCCTGGGCTAAAGATCATATTCAGGTGCTCTCATCCCACGTCATTATGGAACAGTCCTGTATTCCGATTCATCTCCGGACCTAGAAGAACTGTAAGTTGAGCGTTCACTTGTTTTTGACCAGTATTCACTTTAAAAATGTTGATATGGCCACTAGGTGCTGTCCATCTGAAATGGTACAAATACACTTTTCATCCTGCCACAAATTAAATCTTGGGGAGAAAAAGTGAAGACAGACTTTTCCTCCAATCTCCTGTCCCTCACCTTAGTCACACCTCGTCCTCTCCACATGGCTACGGCTTGCTGTTCTTCAGACACTACATGTGGCAAGTTTGACTGTTACAAGCTCAGTTTACACAGCAATAAAAAACAAAAAAAATCACATTTTAAACCTTTGAGGCACAGACCTGATCTACGCAGGGTGACGACTGATTTCATCTTTCTCTTCCAAGTGTTAAAATAAACAAAGAAACACCACCGCAATTTCTGCTGCGCGTGAATCGTGTGTTTAGAGCTTAGAAAAGGCAACTGTCTTTGGACTCTTCTTCTCCATGGAGGCCTGAGCAGATTTCATCACATCCTGAGTCTGAAGCATTGCCATGTTCCACGTGGCCTGGAAAACAAGGAGAGATACAGTTAATGTGTCAAGAAAATCAAATATGAAGGGGAAATGACCCTTTGCCATGCTCAACAAATGGTACATGTAACTGTTAGCTTATTGGCTTATTTCTTTGGCACATCTGCCTTTTAAGTCTATCAGAAAAGGTGTGCGCTGGCAACGTGCCTCTATCCAAAACAGCGAAGAGGTCAAGTCATGGCCTTGTCACATCAGCCAGCACGTGGGAGAAGTTGGCCTTCAGGGCTTTCTGCCAGAAAGGCATACTAGCCCTAAACCCCAAACCCTACATGCTTTCTGGCAGAAATCCCTGAAGAAGAACTTCTCAAACAATCCATCAACTCTACTACTACAAACCTCTGAGTTTGAGTTTTTAACAAGTGAGCTCTACAGCAGTGTTAGCTAGGCAAACATTAGCTATCATATGATTATGGTGCTAATAAGAGCCGTAGCACTCTCAGTTCAACAGGATGTTTTGCTGGACTGCTGGTTGGTCTTCAGGGTCCAGACAACATTGTTACCCCACAAGCCCACCCAGCCCTGCTGTTGGTAATTTTTAGGAACTCACATCTTGATGGGTGATGAAGACAGAACTCAAGAATAATGCTAAATAAGAAAATCCCTGTTTTTAACAGGGTTTATCATCACTTTATTTTTGTGCAAATAACAGGACAGTCCTTGATACTTGGAGGTTGACAGGGCAAAAACATCTCGGGAACATCCTGCTTCCCTCTCAGTGACACATTCTCTACATTGATTCTGCTGGAATAACTGGGGGTTCACTGCTTTGCTCAGAGGCACCTTGACAGTAATTAAGGTGGGGAAGGCATTATTTATTCGAATCATGGGCCATCTGCAACCTTCCAGTCAGAAGCAGCCTTCTGAAACGAGAAGACTACCACTCCACCCTGAAGATAACGTTAAGTCACTGAATCAAAGAAGTCCAGAAAAATAACTGCATCTTAGGATCCCTGGTGTATCTTCAAAGATTTGAACAGGATATGGTGGTTTCTTTACCATGTAGTCCAGTCCCTCCGCCACACTGTGGTCCCTGGAGTAGATGAGGTTGACCTTGGTGCCCTGCACGGCCACGGGGCTGCGGCCTGCGATCTCCCCGGCCATCTCCAGAGCTCCAGCCATCATCGCCTCCTTGTCAGCAAACACTCGACTGCACAGAGCGAAGGAAGTTTCATTACAAAAGGAGAGATAAACCATTTAAAAAAAAAAAAGAGGGACAGTAAAGTAAAGACAATAAAGAATTCCAAATTCAGTAGTATTTTATATTCTAGGTTACCCAAAATATTCATTAGTAAAACACTTGCAGACTAGATCCTCAACATTTTAAAGATTACGTTTTGACATTTGTGCTTTATTTGACACTCCATCAGGACTGAGCCTTAACACATCATACATGCCCTACCAGGTGAGCCGGGGCGCCCCATAGATCCTCAATATTTTAGAAAATTAAGCTTTAGATAGTGAATTTGGACCTAAAATGAATCTGTAATGTTCTAAAATAATCTCCTCAAATGTAGACAGCGAGGTATGTGTGGATCACAGTTATCTGGCTTGCACATCTCTTTTGCTATTTTGACTGAGGTGATGGCAAAACTCAACAACAATTCTGCCAACTTGTATTTAAGCTACTATAGTGAGAGGGACAGACTTCTGTCAAACTTCTGTGCAATAACATAACATTTTGTTGACAAAATAATTAAAGCAGCATATTTACTGTGATGGGGTCACCTCACTTAGGCATTTTTCAAGTCGGTGACCGCAAATGGCTTCAACAGCAGGAAGAAAAACAAAGACTGACATCTACAGCTACAGGAGACAGTGTGCACCACTGAGCATTATGTAAATGACAGATATCCTAAGCAACTGGCACAAACTTTGGACAGACTGACAGGTGTGTGGTTAACACAGAACAGAGGGTAAGAAGACAGACGCTCACCTGACCAACCCGCTGCTCTTGGCCTCGTCTGCATACATCCTCCTGGCTGTCAGGGCCAGCTCGTTCACAAGGCTGCATGAAGGAGGGGAACGCACATCAAAACATCAACACGTACTCGCTCTTCACACCAAAGGTTGTGTGTCTGACTCCTGCCTGTTTACCTGCGGCTGCCAATGACTTTAGGAAGTCTCTGCAGAGTTCCAACGTCTGCTGCAAGACCAATATCCACTTCCTGAGAGGGAATAAAAGACAAACATTTGCAATGCACCGGAGTATGACAGACACATTATCACAAACTTGCACAGTGCTTGTTTTGGTTTCTGTTTTTTCAAGTAACCTTCAATATGACATGCAGCCCACTATTTTAATTCTGAGTTACTTATTGGTTTAAATACACAACAACAGTCAGAATGAAACATATGATTCAAAATGTGACTTGAAGTCGGTGTCTCTGAACCTAAAATGTTGATGGTTTGATACTTTTCACTTCTAACTGCTGCAGTGCATTTTCCCTACAAGAATACTCCGATATTTTGGGCAAAATCCCCTTTTTCTGACTCCCCAGACTGAGACCAGATGTTGGATACCATTTTCACCTCTGTACACCCAGTGGTTCAATTCCTGTGGGTAGCATTTCTTGTTAGCTTAGCATAAAGACTTGAAGTCTATGGGAGTCATTAGCCTGGCTGAGTCAAAGTGAAAAAATAAACCTTACAGCAACTCTGAATCTGTCTTACTGACACAGTGTAACACATGGATTTGAAATACACATCTTGGAGTTTAAAAACAAAACAAAACACAGAAGAAGTTAATTTGTGGTGGATCTTCTGGGGAAGTCAGGAAAAGGGGATTTTACCCAAAACATTGGCATATTCCGTTAACTGTCTGAGTTTTTGTCAATATATCTTCATCAAGCCTTCTCATAAAAGTTCTGCATTTATATTGTAGGCATACACACCTTGACCTGGAACCAGGCGTCTTGAGTACACAGGCGAATGTCGCAGGCAGTGATCAGGTCAACACCTGGTATAAAACACAAGATCCACACAGAAACAGACATACGGGCTCACTGAACTGATTCACTGCCATTTTCTTTGCTAATTCAAGCTACATAATGCACTGACGTGAGCAAGGTCTTGACAACAGCTGCTGAAAATCACTCTGTGATCATGCTGCTGTGCTAGCGCTGTAGCTAATATCATTTTCACTGTTAATCTGTTGATGTTTTTGATTAATTGATTAATCATTTGGTTTCTGAAATGTGAAAAAGACAGTCCATGAGAAGCAACAGAGGCTAAAGCAACATCTTCAGCCAACAGCCAAAAAATCCAACGTCTTAGCTTTACAATAACATGAACAGAGAAAAGTAAGCCAATCTAACAGCTGCTCTGAACGTAGTGATGATGGAATCAGGAAACATTTGACATGTTTATTTGACCTAAAGTGATCAATCAGTTATTGAAAATTACAGTTTTAAGCTGATTAATTTACCAATAATTTCAGCACTGCCTTTGAGAACTTGGAACAGGTGGCTGCTAACTGTAGCAGCAACAGCGTTGCAGCCAGCACGTGATTGGCTGCTGCTGGGAGATGCTGCCTCAAGGTTGGAGCTAACTACTCTGTTCTTAATAAATTAACTACTACAGGTACAACAGCAACTTTGTCTACTGCCTGAACAGTGTGATGATATTTTACCTCCTCCAACACAGGCTCCATGCACCGCCACCAGCACAGGCTTGGGACACTGCAGGAGGAAACAAGACAGTCAGACAACAAGAAAACACACCAACAAACTAGTGATGACTTCAGTGTTGTCCATATTCGTTATGTGTGTGATTGGAACAATTAGAAGAAATTCATTAGGTGAGCTTTACACAATGCTGCTGTCACGCAGCTAGTGGCAGGCTCAAATTGAAACCTTAACTGGTGCTATGTGACCAAACTCATTCTTAATTTTATAAATGATTATTTAAGACACAGCAACTCCGTTGCATGAAAAAGTTCCGGGCTGAATAACATGACATAGTGCAACTTGCATGCAATTTGTTGCATGATTTAAAATCAATTTTTTACTGTTGCTATTTCATCAAACCCATATGGAACATTCAAAATGATGATGCAAACCCAGTTCATGATTTTCACTGGATGGAACTAGGGTTGCAAAGGGCCGGCAAATTTCTGGTAAAATTCCAGAGACCTTCCAGAAATTTTCCATGGGAACTTAAGCGGCGAAATTTTGGAAAATTTGTTTTGACGTAAGCCTCTGGTTTCTGCATTTTTCCTCAATCCTTTCTGCTGCTGCTGGATAAATGAATAGAAATAGGCCAGATGAATAGATGGACACTCCTCAGTCTGCATGCTGGATCAAACTATAACCTGCATTGTTGTATGAAAACTGGCAGAAGGCAGAAGAAACAGCATCACAGCTGAGCTAGCTAGCACCATGACAGACAGCCTCTTAAATAGCTACTGTATAAAGATATTTTGATTTATTTTTTGCTAGTTAAACTTCCTTGTTATAGGCTAAGCTGCAATTTGGCACATTTCCAGTTTATTCCCGTTAATTCCCATATATTCCAGTTAATTCCCATGGAAAGTTTCTAATTTTGAAAATTCTTGGAATTTTGCAACCCTAGATGGCACTCCAAAACACCTCAGCTGCATGGAACCACGTGGCATGAAAAAGCTTCACATGTAACGTCAGGCCTCACGTACATGTGAAACTTTTTTCCATCCACTTCCATCCAATGGAAATCATGACCTGGGATTGCATCATCATTTGGAGTGTTCCATAAAGGTTTGGTGACATAGCAACAGAAAAAAATGTAATTTATGACATGCCATTAGATATTACAATTTGCCTGCAATTGTAATGTGTATCATCAGCCTGAAGGCTCATTTATGCTCCCTTTACATACAAAAAAAAAAAAAAAAATCTGTCCGTTTCAGTTGATGGAACCATCACTGCCCACATTCAGCTCAGAGTCAAAAGTTTCTCACAACAACAAACATGGCGACAGTGGAGCACAGAGGAGGACGGAGGATGGACGGTCATAATAACGGACCTGCTACAAAGAGGCAGAAGTGGAGGCGGTGTTCTGTGAGGTCATTAAACACATCACCACATGAGGATGGGGGAATTCTTTTCTCTAATATTATAATTTTTTTTTTTAAATTTCTTCTTTATGTCTTGCTCATAGACCAGTCTCTCTTGAACTACTGGCTACACTCCCTCCTCAATTTCCAGTGGTGCTGCTACATTTTGTCCATACCCATAAGCTTTCTGAAAACATGCAGAAATACAGACAAAATGAACGCAGAGTATGGACAGAAGGCTCTGACTGTATCTGTATCCATACTTAATGTTGAGCATAAATAAGCTTTTAGGTGTGATGAGTATGATCTCTCTAACCCGCTCTATAACAGAGAACGTCTCCTGGTACTTGGTGATGATTCTTCTCATATTCCAGGAAATTCTGGCCGTGTCATCACCCTCTGGCTGCAGAACATCACTGGCCATGTCCATCAGGTCAATACCTGGACAGAAACACGTTTACAGAAAATAGATTAAACTGCAAAAAACAAAACAAAACAAAAAAACACCTGAGTGAGAAAACTGCACCAGTGTATAACCTACCTGCTGTGAAGATTTTCCCTGCTCCAGAAACCACCACCACTCTGCAGTCTGGGTCTGCAGATATCTGGTTGAAACAATCCACCATCTCACTGGGAAAACAAAAGCATAAGGATGGTGAAACCACTGGACTGTTTTACTGGGGAAACAAACCGAGACTGCGGGTCAAACATCTCTTCAGCTGGTTTTGGGGATTTTCTTTGTGACAAAAAGGTGCTCAAGTTAAGGAATGAGGAAAATATGTAGTTTTAGTGGGATCAAGTGTACAAGAAAAAGGTTGGAGCCAAAGCATGAAGGCAGGCGGGTCTTGAGGATGGGGCTAAAACAGAACGGATTATGTTGCTCACATCACCTTTTTTGGTAATTAATGGTGCCTGTGCTTTTTTCTGTTTTTTTTTTCTTTTTTTAAAATTGTAGTAATCCGTCATAAGTTGTGTTTTAAATCGGAGTGTCATTGCTTTTAATGTTCGTTTATACCCTTTAATTTTAACTGGCACGTACTGGCAAGTACTCTGACCAATTAGTTTCATAAAGAGAATATAGACTTTTTAGGATAAGCACAGTCACTACTTTCTTATAAAAGAAACGTTGCATCCCGTATGATTCAACTAAAATCAAATAAAAACACCAAACATTTGCTGATTCCTGCCTCACTACATGCTAAGATCGTCTTCCTTTTCTCTGTTCATAGCTTTATAAAATTAAAATCAATAAGTATAAAATACTTGGGTTTTTTTTGGTTGTTGGATGAACTAAGGAAGGAATTTAAAGACATCAACTGACTTTGGATGCCAATCACTTCCCATGAGACTCTGTCTACTTTTCACACTTCTATACACTGATGGATTAATCAAAAAATGGATGCATTAATCAAGAGTAGCACATAAGTTTTACTCCTGGCACTACATGTGATTGAACAGAGAGAGCAATTCATGCTCAAAACATAACTGGATGATTTACTAAGTTAATATGAATTTAGACAGATATATAAAGCCTATCATCTACTATGGTCTTAGTTATTGCGCCACCTGTGATCCACATTGATTACAGATGTGTTGGTACCTCCAGAAGGCCTTGTTCATGGCGTTGCGTTTTTCGGGCCGGTGCAGCTCAACATGTGTGATGGACTCTTTCGGGTGACTGATAGACAGGGTAGTGAAAGGAGGGGTTGGACCACCTGAGGATGACATGGCTCTGACCGCACTGTGACCGAGGTGCCACAAGCCCCTGTCTGACAGAGAGGAGACTCGTTAGAAAACTCTTTTCAAAAGAGTGTGGAGGATTTTCATCTGACACAGTTACCTGGAACAACTGCAGCAGCAGAATGAGCCCTGATTAGCTGATGCTGCAAACTGCTGTCCAGTGCACTTACACATTATAGCAGCCTGAAGTGCACACATCTTTTGAATGAGTAACCCCAATCAAATACCTACGTCAGTGTTTGCACTATACTTCCCACGCTCCTCTCTGTCTTTTCTTTATTCTTGTACACTTTAATCATTTCATCTGAAATAAGTCACTTCATAACTGTTTCCTGTTCATCACCATGCTATGGCCCGATCGCTTTAATCACACTGTTTTTTTGTTTGTTTTTTTGCACTATGGAACTATTATTCAGCTCCTGCATCAAATATCTATGTCACTCTAACACATCAACAGTGTTTTGTGTGTATATATATGCTTTTCTATTGTTTTTTTAATTTTATTTTATCTTGGTTAATTTATTTTTACTTATTTTTATTTTATTATTGTGTTTTTCTACTGCACAAGCTTTTTTCAGGATTACAGGCTATGTAGTTTCTTCAGGCTAATGTGTAGCGTACAATGTAGTGTCATGTGACATTGAGACATTGTGTCTCAATGGGACCTTCCTGGTAAAATAAAGGATAAATAAATAAATAAATAAAAATGTGTAGTGTGTATTTCTAATTTTTATTTTGGACTGAGTGTATTTATAGCACTGAGCTATGAATTCCTAAAGTTCGTCCAGGATCAATAAAGTATTTGTCTATCTGTCTATCCATCTATTTTCATTAAATATTAGATATATTTTTGTACAAAAAAAAGTAAAAAGCTGAACAACATTGCAACTCAGGAGAAACTGAAAAGGATCAAGTTTAATTAACAACAGGTGACAGCAACTAAAAATAATAATAATAAAAAAAAACAATCAGTGGATGGAGAAATGAAGGTTAAAATATGAAAACAATGATTTAACTGAGCCAGACCTTCATTTCTGACCGTGGAGTACATTAACAGGGATGAATATTTTTTTCAATAAATGAGGATTCGGTGGAAAGCCAATTAAAAAAAGGTCTGGTGACAGTAAGCTAGAGTTTTATGTGTCCGACTAGTTTGTACAGAAGTAGCCTGCTAATGCTGCACACATGACCTTTCACCTAAATAGTGTGTCAAAGCAAACAGTGAGCTCGCCATGGTGAGCAAACCTCCACAAACAAGTTAGCAACATGCTACAAAACAATACTAATACCTAGTCAGCTAATAACAGCAGAAATCAGAGTATTGATAACAAACAGGTAGATGGTCTTCACGACGCACATCCAGGTAACTGGCACTTACTTTTCGTGAGAGCTGACCTGACAATGAATGACAACATCGCCCTTTGAACGAGTGGCTGGTCGTTCAGTCCAGACTCTTCCTGCTCAGCTAAACTAAGAGTACACGGAGGTTTACCACAATAAATAACAATGATCTGGCTCTGTTAGCCCCTCTGACAGCTAGCTAAGGTTACAAACAGCAGCCTTACCCTGTCTGCAAGCCGAGACACAATACAAACGTGCGGTGCTGGACTTTTTTTTTAATTACCAAAAGCTACACCCTCAGACATATGATAGTTGCCTATGACACCAAAATAGTAGCCAGTTTTTTATTAACCATTTCCTTGCTAGCTTGACTCACGCCCTCTTAAAACCAGACATGGTTTTAATTTTTGTGATTACGGTGTCCGGCGAGGCTCAAACTCGCCTCGCATTTTGTAACACTTTGAGCAGTGAAGTTAAAGCTGGGGTGTATTCAAGGACGTTACGATACGTAACGTTGTGTGACGTTGTCTCATTGAATGATATGCTTGGTCGTAACGTTTTGTAACAGAGAGCAACATGCCTCGGAGATAGTTTTCCTCCGTTTTGTGGGCGTGTCAGAGGTGTTATCCAAACAGCATCAGCCTGTATTTAAGCCTCTGCGATTTAAAACGATAGTGCTTCATTATGGCTTCCAAGGTAGTATTTAAGTGTAGCCAATGCTTCAAATTTTACCCCTCATTAGAAGAGGTGAAAGCACATGTATGTGGTAAGTATGATGATAGATCAGACATAGATGATTGTTTTTCTTCAATAATATGGCAACTTTTATTCAACTTAAAGGCCCCATGGTGTACACTTTTCCAGGGTTTTATTTTAACTGCTGATATCCCTAGCATGATGTATTTGTGGTTTTGAGTACCTGTGGTCTGCTAAATATACACTGACCTAAAAGATTATTAGGAACACCTGTTAAATTTCTCGGTAATGCAATTATCTAATCAACCAATCACATGGCAGCTGCTTCAATGCATTTAGGGGTGTGGTCCTGGTCAAGACAATCTCCTGAACTCCAAACTGAATGTCAGAATGGGAAAGAAAGGTGATCTAAGCAACTTTGAGCGTGGCATGGTTGTTGGTGCCTGACGGGCTGGTCTGAGTATTTCACAATCTGCTCAGGTACTAGGATTTGCACGCACAACCATTTCTAGGGTTTACAAAGAATGGTCTGAAAAAGGAAAAACATCCAGTATGCGGCAGTTCTGTGGGTGAAAATGCCTTGTTGATGCTAGAGGTCAGAGGAGAATGGGCCGACTGATTCAAGCTGATAGACGATCAACTTT
>OMLB01043687.1:0-17658 GCA_900302555.1 Myripristis jacobus | reverse complement strand
CTATGTGTGTGTGTGTGTGTGTGTGTGTGTGTGTTGGGCTGGGTATCATTCAGAGATATTCCCTACTTTATAAAACCTTGTTATTAAATCAATTTTGTGTTGTCTGTGGGTGTAACATAATGTTTTCCCTGCATGCCTCTACAACATGTAATGTTAGACAGCCAATCACCAGCATTATTAGATCTTTGGTACAAGCATGCTGCATGCTTATTGGCTCACTGATGCTGATGAAATTTACTCCTTAGGTATTGAAATTTGGTACGAAATTTCGGTACCGTGGCATTCTTGCAATACTCGATGGTATTGAAGCAATTCGTCCGGTGCCATGAAAGTATCAAAGTTTAGTACCCAGCCCCATGTGTGTGTGTGTGTGTGTGTGTGTGTGTGTGTGTGTGTGTGTGTGTGTGTGTGTGTGTGTGTGTGTCCGTGTGTGTGTGTGTGTGTGCATATGTGTGTGTGAAAGAGAGAGAGAGAGAAAAGGTGGCAACAATGAATCTCTGCTCTTTAGAAATGTAGATCAATGTCTCCTTAAAATGCGTTGGCAGGAGAATAATGTGTGTAGGTGCGTGTGTGTGTGTGTGTGTGTGTATGTGTGAGTGCACACGCACTAAGTACACAGAGTCATTTCATTGTGTGTGCACACGAGTATTTTTGTCTGTTTGTCTGTGCTTTTATGTGCTTATACTGTGCACACGTACATTGAACAGATATATATATATGTGGTTGTGTGTGTGTGTGTGTGTGTGTCTGTGTGTGTGTCTGTGTGTGTGTGTGTCTGCTTGTGTGTGCTTGTGGGAGGTCCAGGCTCCATCTCTCACCAAATCAGCAGGCCTGAAAATCCAATCTGCCTGGAGAGACAGCAGGCTGTACATCATCTGCCATGGACGGACACTATCAGCGCTTTATCAGTGACCACACACACACACACACACACACACGCACAAGCATTATCTATCAATGACCACATGCATGAATAAGCACAGGCACGCACACACACACACACACACACATACAGTGACAGAGACTGATAGGCATTATTACCATAGTGGTTATGGAGGGAAGTGGGGAGAGCAGCTTGAACTCTGGGTTTAGTCTACAGGCCTTGTGAAGCTTTACTCTAATGCAGATGCCGCCAGCTGTGGCCATCAGTCTTTCTCTACTGCTGGTCTCCATCCCTGCAGCAGGCGAGCTCCTCCATCACAACATCCTCCTCTACATTGCAATGCATCATCATCATCATCACCCAAAACAAAACAGTGTCCTGCCTCGGGTTGAAAATATCAATGGTACAGATGGAAGCACTCTGAAGTTGCTCAGGGAGACTTTTATGAAGAGGTTGGTGCCTTAGTGAAAATGAGCATCCCTGCACTCGCTAACCTGGCTTGCTAATCCTCTCAGCCTAGAAAAAAGCCTTCAAGGTGGTCGTCTGCTGCGTCTGGGCGGTCCTCCAGGACTGACACGATGGCTGCATCCAATCAGAGAGGCAGCCAGCTGCAGACCCAGAAACACCAAGACTCTGATATGCTGGAAGTAAAAGGGGAAAAAAGTAAGGAAAATCATGCAGAATTTTTAAAAAGCTAATAAACACATTCTGTTTAGGACATGTAATGATTTTACACATCTTGTTATTCATATGACTGTTGAGTGGCACATGACAAGACTGATATTTGCATTGGATACCCATTTTCAGATCATCTATGTGCATTATGTCAGTCCCTAAACCATTAAAAAATAATAATTAAATAATGGTAAAACCTTTAAATTGGGAGAGTTAATTCATTTAGGGAAGAATGTACATTGAAAACAAAAATCTTCAGCCCATGCTATTTTTGTAGCCCTACAGGTCAGACTAATGTTTAATATCCAACTGGCAGATTCACAAACTGCAGCACTGTAGACATCAGTTGTTTGGATGGAATTTGAATGGATTTGTCAAATTGAATTGAATATGGCACAAATCTACACAAAAATGGCTTGGCGAGCTCAGTATTGGTGTTAATGTAACAGCAATGCCGCTGGAAAACAGTCACCATCACAAGAGTTTGTGGGGGATTTTTGTGTAAAAATGGGTCAGGCTGTACCAGCTGACGTAGGCTAATGTAGTTAGCTTGACTTGGGCAACTACTTAGTGTAGCCATTGGTTGCAAGTTGCTACCACATGATGCAAGTGCAACCGTTTAACTTTTTTTTCCATGCATGACAAATGCAAAGGTCCTACTGGGACCTAATTAAGCTTATGGAAAAACATTTTGGGCCGCTGTAAGACAGGAATTTGTTTGAATTCATGTTAATCAGTTGTGGATATGACTGGGTACTGATTGAACTTGAGTACAGCACATATTTTCCCTAGTTTGCGTTTGTTTCTCAAAAATCATCTACTAATTGACAGGAAGTGATGCAGCAGCTGAAAAGCTCATCCAAAAACACTGCTTTGCCCAGTTTGAGTCAGACAGGACAAAACAAACTTGTGTCTGTGTTAGCTGGGCTGAGCTAAATTGATGGAAATGCGAGGCTGCATTTTCACAAATGATTTGTATTATATAAAATCCTATCTCTCCTATCATGTCCCATCATCACTCATAATGAGTATGAGGCTGGAACAAAGCTAAAAGATTTTCATCTCTGTTCAAAGAACATTTTGACAGCTCATCGAAATATAAAGAATGGACAGTCTTTATTTTTAACTCTCATTTAAATATTAGAGGGCAATTGCTGTCGGATGAAGTGCGGCATATCCATCACTAAATAAAGCACAATATTAACTGGTCAGAGGTCCACCATCTATCACTTACTGATGATGTTGAATGAATCCATCATTGGCAAGAAGAGCACAATCTATCACTTGTTGAGAGTGCACAACTTCTCAACACTGGATGATAACAGATAAAATCCATCAGTGGTGGGCAGAGCTCAGCACCTTTCACTGATTCACTGAGTGCACCAACTATTGCAGCATCCGTCACTGGTTAACAGAGGACAACATGCAAACCGGTTGATAGTGAGCTGCATTCATCACTGGCTGATAGACAGCAAACTCTCATACTGGTTGATAGACCACAAACTCCATCAGTGGTATAGTAGTGAAGCATCCCCTAATGGCTGCAGCAGTCATCAGGGGCTGAAAGAGTACAGCACCCATTACCGGATGATAAAATGAAGCATCCTTTTCTAGAGGATAGAGCACAGCGTTTATTACTGGCTGCAAAGAGTTTAGGATCAGTTTCTAGAGGATAGAGCAAACGATTCATCACCAGCTGATAGAGTTCAGGATGCATTGCCAGAGGATGGACGGCAGCATTCATCACTGATTGATAGAGTTCAGGATCCATTGCTAGAGGAAAGAAGGAGGCATTCATCACCGGAAGATAGAGTTCAGGATCCATTGCTAGAGGATCCTGAGCAAAGTATTTATTACTGGTTGATTGGGTGCAGCATACACTGCTTCAGGGCAAAATCCCTCACTGGTTGATATGGGTTTAGTTTTTAGCAGTGTCATCTTCATTATTTTTCATCAGCATGCCTGAGACTGTTTCTCTCACTGTCATATTGGAAGGACTTGCTGATGTCTTCTCACCACTCTTGGGTCTCTGCCTGGATGCCTGTATTTGTCACGTTGTTTGTGTCTGTGTCTGTTACTGGCGTTTGAGTCCACGCTAACCTGATTTTGTGGCTGTCTCTTGATGTAGGGGAGAACAATAAATCAAAGTGTATGCTGGCATCTGGCAGTTTAATGTTCCCCTGCTCGAATAGAAACAAACAGTACATGGTTAAGTCCACCGCTTGGGCTTCAGAACTCCAGATGTGGCGATAATGTTTGCCGTGGCATGCAGAAAGTACGGCTACAGTCCTCGGGATGGACATGGCTACGAGTAGGGAGAGCTCTACAATGGGAACAAAAGTAGAGACAAAGTGGTTTCAGGGGTGTTGTTGTGGCTAGGAAGGGATCACTCGGAAGGGCCTCAGAATAAACCAGTGGAGGAAGAGGTGCTTGAGAGAGGGTGCCAAGGGAGCCTGCATTGACCAGTATTTCCTAAGAAGGTAGTCAAGTCTGTCAGATGGAGTCCAGCGGCTGGTAACGAACCAAGGCTCACAGGATGTCAGTATCCCTGTCCCAGAGGAGGCAGATGATAGCACTGAAACTCCAAGGCCAGGGGAGAAGACAAATGAGGGATTATTGATAGACTTATAGGAAGAAATCCCAAACTGTTGAGACACATGGCTGCCCACCCAGAGCTGGATTCTGCTTGAGGTTTTTTCCCCTCACCACTGTCGCCATGTGCTTGTTCACAGAGGAGATTTTGATTCATTGGATGAGCCAAAATCTGCTCGGTTGCTGTAAACCACCTTGAGATAACTTCTGTTATAATTTGATGCTATACCAATAAAACTGAAAAATGAATTGAATTGAGAAGCTAAGGGGTATTATTTATGATCATAGGGGTAGAAATGTTTGGTATTTACAAGAAAAGGAAGAAAGCAGTTAGGTCTCGCAACAAGAGGAAATTGTTTGGCAAAAAAAAAAAAGAGGCTGTGGAGAAAGACTAGAAATAATGAGAGAGATGGTATCAGCATCCCGCAAAAATCACCGAGGAATTATTATGCTAACATTAAGAACCATATAAGTTTGTGGTCAGTAAGGACAAGAATTGCATCTTGAAAGCAACAAGGCAGGAAAAAAACAACAGAAAAAGTGGATGCAGACATGGAGAGGAGCCGAGTTAGGACTGTCCCCAGATGGCCCCACCACTGATATAATAGGCTATAAAACAGATGCTAGCCCACCAATGTGGTGTGATGTGCGAAATGTGGTAAAGCATGAGAGGGCTTCATCAGCACCAGGGCGTAATGGTGCCCCTTACCGAGCAAATAAAATTGAACCGGATTTATTGAGATTTCCATGGAGGAAGCAGCTCATTCCTAGAACATGGTATAGAGCCGGAGGAACCGTAACTCCAAGAGAGGAACTCAACAAATAATAATCAGCACTGGCCTGCTGGTCCATGTCCTTCTGTCGCCGCTGCTACGACCACTAATGATGCTGCTACTACAGCTGAACACTGCGTTTTGTTTTCCTGAACTCAGACACAGACATCACCTCAAAACGCTGCCCTGCAGTGATTTGAAACTGAGCTTGCAGACCCGTGAAGCCTAACAGATTTCCTGCGGAAGTGTTTTTAGACTTTCATTAGAGCTAAGAGCATCCACAGCCTGCATGCTATTACAGAAGATTCAGATAATATGGTCCAGTGATGCTCTGGGTCTATTTCTCATAGGAGAACTGGTGTGTTGTATCTACTACAAAACACACAGGACCTCACAAACCAGCGCTGAAATCATAGTTGGTCGAATTTTATTGCTAGAATTTAGAACCAATAAGAATACACATTTATACATTTATATTTATATTGTGCATCAGCTGTACAGCTACTGTGCTAATGCTGATGTCTGATACTTTTGGAAGGGCAATGACTAAATGTACACACACACACACACACACACACACACACTGGACTAATGTGTTGCAGCATGGTAACACAACGAGGACCAGCTTTTCAGGGTAGTGTAACCACAGGTACAATCCTCCATGGAGCCATACAATCTGTGTGAGTGTGTGTGTGTGCGTGCATGTGTGTGTGTGTGTGTGTGTGTGTGTGTACGTGTGTGTGGGAGGGAGAAAGAGAGAGACACAGTGCAAGCCCTGAGAGAGAAAGATTGAGCATATAGCAATCACTTCTCCATCTATCTGTCTAGATAATTAATATAAATCAGCTCATTTACCATCAGCCAATCAATCTACATTTCCACACACACACACATGCACACACACACTACCTCCCAAGCACACTTTTAGCGCTTCTTGATGGCCTGATTGTCTAGTTATATGGCTCTGCAGAAATCTCTAATGAATGAGAATGAAGCAGTGATAGAGGGATAGGAGGAGTGAAAAATATTCTGATTAGTAACAAATGAGTAAAAGATTGATGGAGCTGCATGTGATTCATTTATCGCCACTGCTGGGTGGTTGGATTGGTGAAAAATGGGATTTTATCACACAAGCTTGAAGGATAAAGGTTTTTTTTTTTTTTGCACAATATATACTTGCTTGATAAATGAATTGATACTAAAGTACCCCAAAGTACCCAACGGTGCCTCAAACTAGTCCAGAATCATCGATTTACAACCAAGTACCCCAATCGTACACCAAAACATACCACAAAGTACTGCAAATTATCCTAAATCCCCCAAAGCATATCCTAAAATAAACTCCTCGATACAAAGTGGTCCAAAGCGCATACCCCAGTTTTATAAAGCAACATCTTAGAACCACGTGTTGTGCAAGATCATCAGCTGTTTCAGTGGGTCCTGTTAGAGTACCGCAGATTGTACCCTGAGGTACCCCCAAAACATCCGCTAATGCACCCCAAGTTACCTCAAAGTACTCCAAACTATCTCAAAACATATAGTATTGCAGTTTGTTTGTTTTTTTCAAACTGTTTTTTTTTTGATAGTTTCTAGTTAGAACAAGGGGTTACACAATATAGACACCAGTTTTTATTTGTTTTGTAATTTATAGTGATCCTAGATTGATTATAGCTTGGCTGTACCAACTTTTGTTTACTCCAAACTTAACAATAAAACATTTCTCAACAAGGATTCCACTGGACAAAATCCTCTTAAATGGGGTTCGACTGTGTGTGTATGTTTTTAGGTCCCTGCCCTACTGTACGGCAAAGTACACCAAAGCTTCCAGAACAAAGCCCTGAGGTAGGCCAGACTGCCTCAAGGTGGTGCAAACTGCCCCAAACAATACCTCAGTGCACTCCAAAACATACCCTGAGTACTCCAAAGTACCCCAGAGCACAAATGACAAGCATGCCTTATTTTTGAGATGGGGGAAAAAAACGCAGCTTTCTACACGATCGTGGCCGAAAAGCTAAAAGTACCACAAAGTACAGCCGAGTGTGCGTGTTAACCTCATTATCATGAGCATCCTTTCAAACTCAAAGTGCTTGACTGCACAACAAAAATGACTTTTGGTGCTCGCTGCAATTCTTAGCAGGCTGCACAAGGGAGTCATAGTAACAGTTCTTCTTCCTGATTTAAATGTGCAGTTGCTCAGCCTGCACCCTGGGGCACCTCGGGGTGTTCAGCAGGGCCCCTTCTCCAGTATTTAATATACAATCTTTCTTCTGAGATTTTGCTAATCTGTCTCATACAAACCACCAAACACAAGTGTTGTTTAAGTATTAATGCACTCATTAGCAGGTCTAATAAATACAGCACACAAAGAGATGAAATGGGTACTAATCTTATGAGCACACAAGGGTAAAATGAATTCAAATGCTCTTTTTGCTAAATTTGATTGTATTCCTTTGGGTCCTCTGACAACAGAGATTAAGAATCTTAGTGTTACCTACCAAATGCCCAAGACAGAAAGAGGTGTGTGTGTGTGTGTTTCTCAGTTATATGGTCCTCTAATTCTCCATGGGCTGAATAGCAACTTGAACATGTGGGAAATTAAACTGCTTATATAAATAATTGCACTAATAGGCCTTCTGGAGGTCAGCATGCCACACACTGGAAACAACTGCAGCACCTGGTGTAAACGTAACTACTAAGCAGACGCAGGCGTGTTTCACACTTTATTCATAGAAAAGCACTGAGATTCCAACACAAATCAATATAAAATGGTAGTAGCGTTACATAAATAGTAATAAATTCTCGCTTTATAGACAGTAGCTCAAGAAGTCGCACAAAAAATTACAAATAAAAAACAAAAAACAAAAAGTGTTGATGATGAGCTATCATACTTCTGTGGCAACAAATACTGGAAATACCTTTTCATAATCAGTAGCACAAAGAGGCAACAAACACTTTCAATTTTCCCTTAAGTTAGAAAGAATAAAAAATTGAAAAGGAAATCAAAATGAGAAACAGTAGGTGAACTAGTGAACAATCTACCAGCAAATATTACTCTCTCCTTCTAAGAAACAAATGCCAAAAAAAAGACAGGAATGGGTTGATAAACAGAAAGCAAGAGATAAGAAAAGGGGAGAAGAAGATCTCGTCAGACGTGGAGTTTGCTGCTGCAATGCTGTCAGATTAACAAAACGCCACATCCAGGCAGCCGTCTGTACCTTCCAGCTGAAGCAGTGCGGAAAACAATGACTCAATAAGAAAAAAAAAACCAATAATTATAATAATGTGTTTTACCCTCATTAGCAAATCAGCCATATCACATTCAAGTCGCACCCTACAGGTGGGTTCAGCTCTGCTCGTCCTGTGAAAACCTCGCGACTCTTTTTGGAAAATTTATCACGACACTGTAAAACATGAGAAAAGCATGAGCAGAGTGGAGGGCGTCTGTCCATGTTTCATGAAGCCACAAGGCTGATATTTTGGAGATACAAGGTTCCTGCAGGGCACTGAGGATATGGGAACGCAGGAGCAGAGAACGGAGGGGGGGCTGCACTGGAAGGTGGTCGCTGACAGACTGGTCAGACTGGTGCATCGCATGGCGTTAGGATGTGAGGAGAAATGATGTGATGGACAACAAAAAAAACAAAAAATGAAAGAGAAATGAGCACGAGAGAGAGAGAATGTGAACCCGGCTGGATTTTTTAGGCTAAAGGGAATCAAGAGAAAGCAAGTGGATGGGGGCTGGAAACTGAAAACACAAACCGTGGAGCAACAGGAACGAACACAAGCTCCTCCTTCGACTTCTGTTCACAAGTTGCTATTTCTAATTTCCTGACCCTCTGTTTATTGTTGTTCTCTCTCTCTCAGCAGTGCCGTGACACAACACATTTTGACTTGGAGAAGAAGACACTAAAGGCTTGAGTCCTGATTAAGAAGAACAGAAAGAAGTAAAGCAAAACAAAACTTTGTACAATGATCGGTCAAAAGGCATCTTCCACCGTTTTCAAACTTTTTTTTTTTCTTTTTTTCTCTCTTTTTTTTTTTCTACATGTTGCAGCGTGTGCAGGCTGGCTACTGCGCATTGTCCAAATACAAGCATGCTATGTCTCGTCTTTGTCTGTCCCCTTCTTAAATAGTGGTTCCGCCCCCTTTCTTTAGTTCCTCCCTTCTAGGTGTGGGTTTAGGTGTTGGGGGGGGATCTTTAAGAGGCGACACGACCATCAAGTGGTTCTGCATAGTCAGGTTTTTGTATCCGTTTACAAATGAATGCCTTCCTTATTTTTCTCAAGTCCAAATAACATGCTTCCTTTTAGAAAACACTTTTTTTTTTCTTTTGCAAAACTGAAATCACAAAAAAACATACAAATAATAATAGGTTTAATAGCAAAAAACAAACGGAAAGAAATGTACACAGGAGCACCTGAGAAATGCCTTGAAGTCTTTGCTCTTACAAAAAACGGCGTCACGTTCCCCGCCCGAAACACAATTCAAGTACACCCCCTGCCCAAAACCAAAAAAAACAAAAAGAAATACAAAGAAAAACAAAACAAAAAACAAAAACAAAACATACTTATCATAAATAATTATAACTTTACAATTTTCTGAATTGACACTTTAATATTTACAATATCTTAAATGCTTAATGCTACTACTTTTTTTTGTTTCTTTAAGTGATTTCCCTGAGAACTGAGTTTAGCCTCTCTTTTTTTTTCATCTTTCTTTTGCTCGGTTTTCCTTTTCTCGTTCTTCTATCTGGTATTTCTTCAGATCAAAAAGGCCCAGAGTTGTGACTGACTACCCGGCGTGGGTGAAGGTAGCTCTCATGGAATGTAAAAGCAGACGTGAAAATGTTTCCCCAGTCAAGAACCTCCTTTATATTTTCCTTCCGGCAAAACTGAACTGCCATCGACGGGCTGACTCACATCCACTGTATCTTAAATATAGTCCTGTTCCGTTTGTGTGTGTGTGTGTGTGTATCTGCGATTCCTACTCAGTCATACAAAGTCTCTAAAACGATCAATAAATAAATGCTGAAGCAGGCAGGAACGTACTGAGGAGGTATATGTGTGAAGTGCTTGTACGATGACATTTTGTCCTACCACTAAAGATTCAAGCTCTTGCTGCACTGTATACTGCCATTATCCAAAAAAACACTTTGCCACTGGGTTAAGAAGAGCGAGGACAGGCCCGTGAGCGTCCTCCAGAGACAGGAAAACAAAACATCCTGCACCAAGGCATGTGGTCTTAGAGTATGCATGATTAATATGTATTTATCCGTAAAATATACAGTATTTTTTGTTGTTTCTGTACTGTGTATCTGTAACCCTTGGAGTAAGACAAGGCCACTCAAATTCACAGTCCGTAATCATCAGAGCCAGTAGCATACACGGGTAAAGGAGCTAAAACACCCTCAGCTGTTTTAGCTACAGGCAGAGCCGACGGCGAGACAGGAGTTGTAGCACTGAAATCAGCGAGAGTTCCCAAAGCGTCCTGACAAAACAGAGGAAATTAACTCTGCCCGGCAACAAAAACGTAAGCAGACACTTGGCTAATATTGCTTATTAAGTCTTGATCTAGCAAGTGAATCACTGTTCTTTTTTTCTTTTTATTATTTTCTTAGATTAGAAGGTTTTGGCCACAAGTAGCTAGACAGCAGTGCAGTGGTATCTCCGAAGACGGGAGTACTGTGACCCCCATCGCTCATCACAGTTGTGTTTTGTCAATGTTAATAAGCTTACAGGAGGACGTACGAGATATATCGACATATATATATTTATATGTGCACGTATAGCCTCAACTACTCTACCTTAGCGACGACAGCCTGAAGAATGTCCCTCTCAGGCCTCTGCATTTGAAGACATGCACTCTGTTGAAGCGACATGGCTCTTCTTTTTGAAGATATACTTTACAAGGAAACACGCTTGACCGACGGGTGCGGAGGACAGGAGCTAGTTCAGAGTGGCTTGAGTCAAGTGTATAAACCTGTGTGTTTGTTGGTGCTGCCTCCTCTACTCTACGATGCCCTGAACGAAACAAGAGGCCGTTTCTGATAGAGAAGTTAAAGCTGACAAATAATACAGTCGAGGTATGACGTTAACACTATGTGTGTTTTCGACCTCAGTGTTTTTTTGTTTTTTGTTTTTTTTGGAATGACATGTTTCTTCCGCCGTGAAAACCACCTCTGAAAACATCCCCTGGCTCAAAGTAAGTACCCCGTACAACAAATTCATTTGGTTCTTATATCGTCATGTGACACCTCAAAAGTTTCTCTCTCTCTTTTTTTTTTTCCATCGCAATCCTTTAATGTTTTTTATACTAGACTCAACATTAGCTGGGGCGGGAGCAAATGCTTTGTTTTTGTTGTTTCTTTGAAATAGCAAGCCATTTCCCCCTTTTGCAGTCTTAAAGAAGTAGAGCAATGTACTGTGAACACTTCCTGGTTCACATTCAAAAAAACAAAACAACCAAACAGGACAAAAACTTAAGACTCAGTCGACAAATGGCTCGACATAAGTAAAAATACACGAAATCCAAAAAACCTTAAATAGAAACAAATAAGTCAAACTAGTTCCCTAGAAGAAGGTCCCTGTGAGGGAGGATAAGGTCAGAGGAAGGGCGAGGTGTCAGCCGAAGCGCTCCCTCACCAGCATCATCAGTTTCTTCTTGCCCTTGTAGATCTGTTTAAGGTTGTCTATGAACTGGGCGAACTGAATGTGCCCATCCTGTGCCAGCAGGAACGTCTCCCGGGCTTTGCTCAGGAACTCTATGAACTCTCCGTAGTGCCGCGGGCTGATGTGCGTCAGCCGAGAGTGCGTGGTGTTGATGTACGCCGAGATCGTGGCGTCCAGCAGCTGCCGCAGGGGCGCTTTGTCTGTCGACATCAGCTTCCCAGAGTTCCTTCTCCCGGGAATACCTGCGAGGCCCGGCGCCGTCATGGTGCACCGCCGGAGGATGTCAGACAGCACTGTGGCGCAGTGCACACTCTTCACCACTAGGGGAATAATGGCTGCCAGCTCGTTCTTGCCCAGGGAGTGGCTGAGCGCGCAGGCCCACAGCACGTCGTTAATAGCCGGGTGGGTGTCCTGGTTATACGCCAGGTTCAGATGGGTCATGGCAAGGGACGCCAACTTAAACGACCGCAGCGGGTATCCTCGGTGTTCCATGTACCTCGCAATGGTGAACAGCTGCGAGTAGGTCATTCCCGTCGACGCGGCATCGATCACGATCTGGTAGGCCGTCTCGAAGGCGATATGGTCCTTCTCGCAGAGCGTGAGGGCCGACAGGGCGCAGTTCTGGGGATCCTTCATGGCGCACTGCAGGGCCAGCGTCCGGGCACAGCTGGCCAGCTCCTCGCGCTGTGGGTAGTCGAGGCTGAGGCGCAGAATGGTGTTGTGGGACATGACGGTGGCCGCCACGATGCTGGTGGCTTCGGTCGGAGTGAAGAGGGTGTACCAGCTCTGTAAAATACTCACCAGTGCTCGCAGACCTGAGGATGAGAGGCAAAATGAGAGTTTAATCATTTATAGAGAAATGACAGAAGACAGGAAAAGAAAAGAAATGAGAAGGAAGGAAAACATGTCTATTTTGTGCTTTCTTCTGCGGTGTTTGTGGTTTTTGGCCTTCAATAATATGCATTAGTTCTGGAGAGCCTGTCTGTGACTGAGTAAGGCGGCGCTGACCACACCCTTTGGTTGTGATCACAACGTCACATCTGTAATTAACCAAAACCATAGCACTAGATACTATTAAGCAACGTCAAAATGAAACAAAGTGTTGAAACCCCCGTGCCACTATAGTGTTAAGTAATACACACGGTATCTCAAAATCAGCCCTTAAATGATATTAAAATGCAACAAAGCAGACCAAACAGAATATCTTAATACTCTGTGGAGAGACAAAATGGCCCACGGGCCCAATTTAGCTGAGTAGCTCTTTGTCGCTGTGACAAAACAGAAAAGTGGTTACATACCGACTTCAGTGGCACAGGTAACCAGCCAGCGAACCATCTCTCTCCTTCTCCAGTTCAGCGTGGACAGAGTCATCCTCATCACCTGTGGACACACAAGCAGAGGGACATGTTTACCACCTTGACGCGGTGGAGTGGCGGCGGCAGAGGAGCTGTGTTGTGGGAAAACGAATAAGGACTGAACTTTGCGAGAGGTGAATGAAAACTGAAAATGCTCACTGGATCAGGAGAAATCCTTCATCAGTTTGTGGTCCAATGCATTAATAATTAAATGAATGTCCTCTTACTTACAGCCCCAAACAAGGAAATATGGAATGTATAATACAGCACTAACATGTGTTTCCAGTGATGACGTGTGTCTAAAATATGTTCCGAATTATTCAAATGACATCTTGACTGTGTGTGTATATTGTGACTCCCCCCTTCTCAGTGTTTTATTGTAATTAGACTGATTAATCACTCAGATGACACCTCCAGCACCAAGACAAAGTGTTGGGTAGACCCTCAGTGACACTGCTGCCTCCATGACTTGCACTGTTTTGTGTATTTCCTGGGCCTGAAAAGGCTTAATTATGTGGTTTGGTTTCCTCAACAACAGCAAGGCACTGTGTGATGTTTTCTCTGTTAATTTGCACTGAGGTTGTGAGGACTGACAAAAATTATAAGTTACAGGAAACGGTTGCCATGTTGTGCTTGGTAACAAGTGCCCTGATTCCTTGCGGTGTGATGATTTATGAAAACTGTGGCTGCACTGTATGAAATCAACTCTAGCATGCTTACATTATCCCTTCCCTCCCTCCCTCTCTCTCTCTCTCTCTCTCACCCACACACAGTACCTGCAGTCCTAGTTCCAGTGCCACGTTGAGCAGGGTTATATCGGGAGGGCTGTCTGCGGGTGTGGCGATCTTAAAGGCATCCTGGGCCAGCTTGAAGATGAGGGAGGAAGAGTGGATGTTTTTCTGGATGGCCTCCAGCACCGTGCGCAACCTTAACATGTCACCTTGGGAGGGAAGAGAGAGTGCAAACTAAGGCTCTGCTCAAAATTCACACTTTCCACCTCTCAGCTGAACAATGCAACGCCATTTCACCAGCAGCTTATTTCTACGTGACAAATGCGGTTGTTTGTCAGGTATTCCACCCTGAACGTCACAGGCGCCTGATTAATACATGTACAGTAACAACAGAGGACTTATTTTTCTGTGATTATGAACACAATTGTGACACATGGAGACAAGAGGCAGCTGAGCCTTCAAATCCCAACAATCACAATAATGAGCATCATTAATGGCTTACATATAATAATTACCTCAGCATGTGTACCATGTATACAGTTTTCTTCAAAGCAGTGGACATACATAATAACGCAAACACAGGATAAAGTATGGAAAATTGCCAGTTAGCTCTCAGGTTATTGCAAATAATGGTCTATATATTTTTTGTGAAAATGTGAAAACTTATTTTCTAAAAAAAAAACAAAAAAACAAAAAAACAACAACATTATTTTCTGGTTATATGTGCTATACTTAATCAAAGGGGCTGAATTCGAGAATTTCCCTGGTTGGGATCAATAAAGTATATCTATCTATCTATGTGTGTATATTTGCCTTGTTTTGATGTTTATGTATGTGTGTTCTTCTGTGTACCTAAACAAAGCTGTCTTGTTAGCTGTACTGTGAGGTTCTTGTAATTTTGAATTTTGAATGGTGTGTATGGATATGTGTATTTGTGTGTGTGTGTGTGTGTGTGTGTGTTGTGGTACCTTTAGCTGCGGTGAGCATGGTAGAGGCCAGCTCACACTGCTGTGACTCCAGGTGTCCCAGTGTGAACCAGCGGGGGTATCTGCTGGGAACGATGGAGATGCCGTGGTGAGGGTGTCCCACGTCCCCGGAGCCCGCTGACGACTCCAGCACCGGCAGCCTGACGTGAAAGGACAATGTCAATTTGTTGCCAATGTAAATGAAAACAGAGACCCATTTGGCAACTGGGACAAACGTCATAATAATGGCACAATAATGGCTGATAATAACTGGTGTACATAAAGGTGCTTGTTTTTTAGATGCCAATAAACCCCTATTTAAAGTTGCTACTGAGTACAGTAATATTATTATTGAAGGTGCTACATGTAGCACTTCAACATCAATCAACCATTTCTACATGATTTTATATACATTAGAATAAGGGATCAGCCAGACAAATGAAACGGCTCAGTGTCCTGGAGCATCTGTTGTGTGTGAAACTGGAACATGGACGTAAAGGCCTGACGTGGAAGAAGGACAGATAAGTACAGAGGATGGGCTCCTAATCTCATAATCATAATCAGCCCATAGAAAACACATTAGCTCAATCCATTTTTTACAGATATAAAATCTGTCTGGCCGCCCCCTAACTACTGTAAACAAATGACACCATCACCAAGAGGACCAGTGGAGCTTATGCTGCATTTTACACTGTGCCGTTGGGTCACATTGAGAAGGAAAATCTGGACAAATTCTGGCACACAAAGATCACTTTTTCACACAAAACAGCAGGTTCATCCAGTTCCTAGTTCAATAAATGACAGAACAAAAGAAAAAGCTAAACAGAAAACCTTTGATCGAACAAGCATTCTCTCAATAGGAAGCACCAATTATTCCATCGTGGTCTCATCTCTTTACAGTAACTGCACGGTGATTAATAAGTTAAATTAATCAGACAGTGACACTGATCTTTCAAAATGCCACACACAGCATCTGTAATTAGTTTCTCTAATTGAAGTGAATAAGGAAGCTGACCTCATGGCGCGGAGTGCCACTTTATATGCCAGGTCTGCATCGTGTGGCAGCAGGGCAGAGAAAAGGTACTTGGCGAAGGTGTGCATGGGAACGCTCTCCCTGTGGATGACCTCGCCCAGACCGCTGAACGGACCCGCTAGACAGAGAGCAGCACAGGAAGGTTAATGTGAAGTTTGTCTTTTTTTCTGAGGAAAGCAGTCTTGTTTCAACAGCTTCAACAGGTCACATGTACACTTTTATACTGTATTCCCTGACTTACCCCAACACCTTTAAAAACCCTTTAATACACAGAGCATCATTACTACTGGGAACTCCTGTTTTTGTCTCATAACACATATACTGAGATGGCAGAGTGCCACCCCTTCTTGTAAAGGTGCTCTGAAGAAACAAGGAAAGACAAAGTGCTGATGCGGTACCTTCTAGCAGCTGAATGGCCTGTTTCCGAAGTGTCTGAACAAGAAGGTCGTCCAGCTCCAGCTCCTGTAGCTTCGCCACGATCTGCTCCTCGTTACGGCACACCTACACCAGTTGCACCAAACAAAGATCAGTCAGTGGGATCATGCAACACTACGTCGCCATGCTGGTTCATATGTACATCAAAATTATGACAAAAATAAGTTGTAAATGAGACACAGAGGCATGGGCATTTCTGTGATAGTGAGTGTGATAGTTTTAACACTGTCAAATTGCTGATTAAAGAGCACCAAAAAGAGCAACAAGTATGACAAAGTTATGCCTAAAAACATTTTGCAGTGTAGATCATACATCCATACAATCTAGAGAGAAGGAGAGAGAGCCCATTTATACAGTTACATAGTTCCAATTTTATTTTTGAAAATGACATTATTACCGAGGTGTGGACCTCGGCGACCTCATAGCTGACAATTACCACACACAGATGTCTTAAGAGTTGTTTTCTACCATGACGCTGTCACACTTAATCATGTCGTACAGTACTTTGTGTCTGTTCTTTAGTGAGGATAGTCTAATGGAGAAAAACATGTATGTAGAGACTGACTATGAATCTTGATTTTTTTTTTTTTTTAACAAAAGTCTTATGTTTTGTTTGGTTTTCTCTTTACCAAACAACACATACTCTGTCGTTTTATAACGTATGCTCACTGCTGAAAATCAGTACTTTCATATGACAGCAAACAGGCAGGACACAGTCTGTGCTTTATTTTACGGTTGCATTACCTTATCCTGAGCGTACAGGCCCTCGGGCATCATCCTCTGCTGGCCCATACCCATCAGTGCCACCTCCAGGGCAAGAGCCAGGTACGACTCCCCTCCGTCCCCGCTGCCCCACACCGGGACATGGTGGTAGACTGGAGGCCTGGGGTCACCTTCTGACAGAGGGATGGAAGAAAGAAAGAAAGAAAGAAAGAATGAAAGAACGAATGAAAGAAAGAAAGAAAGAAAGAAAAAGAAACTAGTTAGGATGTGTATTGTTCTCTGTGTGGAGGATTAATTCTGCTTCAATCACTTCCTTTATTAGTCTCTTCTCCAGTGGCCCCATGGGCAGTGAGGCCACCACAACGGAAACAAAGGAAATGGCAAAACAAAGAGTCAAGAATCTGCTTAACTTAAAAGCACGATGACATTGATACTGTGTGCGGATGTGTTCAAGACCACCACAAGAAGTGGGGGAAGTGTTTCAAAAAGCTGAAGGCCTGGGGCAAAAGCAACCTTGGCATGGCTTGCTCTGTAGATTAGATTAAAGCTGTGTGACATAACATACATGTGGCATACATGGGGCATTGTCATCGCTAATCTAAGATGGCCGCTCACGCGCCCCTACAATGCCTGAAAACTATAGGCCTAACCAAGAGCAGATGCCACAACCGTCTCTCTGTGCCCACTCGGCTCTCTCTCTCTTACACACACACACACACACACACACACACTTGAAAAAGAGAAAAACATTAACATCTGCTGACATGGACTGAGACCCCACCATTCTGCTTAAATCCCCCTGAGCGATAGATCCCTCCAATCCTA
>OMLB01043680.1:0-14070 GCA_900302555.1 Myripristis jacobus | reverse complement strand
AACTCCGCCGAGAAGCACGTGACAAATCTTCCCACCACCAAGCCATAACCGAGGCAGACTGCCAGAAGATGAAGCACTTTCAGGCACCAAGTTCAAACACACCTTGGGGGCTTGTCTGTAAAGTCTGGTTTGACGTGCAGCTTCATGGGACGCAGGGCGAACGAGGGCAACCGCAAATTAAAGCCCGACTCCTTCAGCATTCGCCACGACGAAGATGGCCTAAAATATGTCACCCTGTCTTTGAACGAATGTACAAAAAATCACAAAGATGCTTCCGAAAAAAACAGAAAGCCTGTGGGGATTCATATATGAGCAGCCGGGTAACCCACTGTGTCCGGTGGCGGAGCTTCTTCTTCTTTGCACTTGGCGGCCGCGGTTGAAACGATAACAAACAGGAATTACGTCACCAACTCAACTTTTATTTTGTAGTAACGAGTAACGAAGATGGTTAAGAGAAATGTATCGGAGTAAAAGTACACATTTTATTTTGGAAATGTAGTGGAGTAAAAGTAAAAGTTGTCAGAAATATAAATAACGAAGTAAAGTACAGATATGTGAAAATTCTACTTAAGTACAGTATCGAAGTATTTGTACTTCGTTACATTACAACACTGATTGTCACCAATGTTACCATTACATCAAATCAAGTCAAACCAAGCTAAACTTTATCATCCAAAGGGGGAAAAATCAATCCGTCAGTGGTGCTTCAAAAAATACACAATTAAAATCCACGATGACATAGCATGACACAAAAATTTAGTAAACAACAGCACCCCCCACACACCTTGAAAACACACCTCATCATGCAAGACAACACTGAGTGAGGACAAACAAAAGCTTAAAAGTTAAAAGATCCAGGTAAAAGGCTTAAAAGTCCGGTGTTAAACAAATTAATGCCGACGTAGACAAAGGCATGCTTGAACATTTTCGTTTTAATTTTTCGTTGCAATCTTCTGCCCCTCTGACTCAGCATATATTTGTGGTGAAACGGGTGAGAATACAATGCACTTAATCTGTGGATGTTTGTTAAAGTCCAATCATTTTCCTTGCCGTAGTTATCAAATGTTGTAGTTTCTCCCGCTCTTTAGCACACCTGCTCCCGATACAAATAAGTCCAAAAGTTAAAACATTTCGTAACACAGACAGAGGTTGGAGAAATTGATTATTTATATTGAACTTATGTAACTGTTGTGAGAGTTGTGAGCGGAACAACAGACTTAATTAACTGAAACTGAACATTTACCTGGAGGTAAATCTACACACAACATTTAAAAAGATTACTTATTGCATTCTCAAACACCAGCATGGGATTGGCAGCATTTAAAAAAAAAAAAACAAGAGCTGTATCATCTGCCTATCTAAAGAACATGTGATTTGGCCAAGATGACTGGCATTTGTTAGCATACGGGGTATAAAACAGGTGATTATGCACAGCCTCGTGGTGCTCCTGTACTAATTGTTCTGGGCAACGCAGATTAAAGAGATGACAGCTTCATCAAAACTTCTCTGCTCTGTATTTGGAGTCTTCTGAACTAGGAAAATGTGCTTTGTTTGTGTTGAATAGATGCTGCATACAGTATTATTTTGTAGTAAACATAAATATGTCAAATCAAATGTTCCATCGATTGAATTCCTCCAAAATGAGGCTGAGAAGTGAATACAACTATGTTACATGACGTATTTCAGCATTTGCTTAGATCAGATTAGTGATCTGCAATGTGCTGGATTAGACAGGAGTGAATCAGTGCTGTGCAGGGCCGCTGCTGACTTTGTCTATGCCAGCAGAAAAAACAGAATAGAGTAAATGAATACAAAAGTAATAACCCCAAATCCTTGTCTGCTATTCACTGTGCCAACGGACACACTTCATCCAGAATGACTTGGGCATGTCTGCGTAAGCTGACAGCACTCAGCAGATGCCAAGGGGAAGCTCTGGTCATGGCCCTTGTTTCTCTGTGAAATTACTGAAAACCACTTTGAGCATGGCGCTCTTTTGAGATGAATGGAACGAAATGAAAAAAGCTGAAAACACGCCAAGCTTTCAACGCTGTCAGGAACAAGCAACAGCATTTCCTCCCCTCCAAAAATACTGGAAAAGGCCATATGTGGAGCTTCCAGCTGGACTTCTCTGAATTCGTCTTATTTTAGCCAGCGATACCTAACGCCCAGAAAGCACTGGAGCAGGGCACACTAACCCTCACTATATTTACTGCTGGTGTATTAGAGCTTCCCAGTGACAGTTAAGAATTGAACTGAATTATGAACCAGTGAGCTATATTATAGCAAACTGGCATTTTGATTAATGTAAAGCAGAGGAGAAATGAGATGGTTTTGGATAGCGGATATAAATCTTAATGAGCCAGCCAATTTATTCCAACTGGTTGGACACCCACAGGCGGAAAGAGTGGCCATAACTGTCTAGTAGTTGTATTTATTTATTTGGTTGCCTGTGTGTGCTTATAGCCTGCTTTCTATCTATCTATCCATCTATCCATCTATCTATCTATCTATCTATCTATCTATCTATCACTATCTATCTTCCTTCACCTATTCATTAATTTATGATTCAGGATTCATGATCCATCCATCCATCCATCAAGCCATTCAGTCCATGGTTGTTATAGAGACTTTTCTTATAAAACCAAATATGTGTGCTCTGGGCCGGTCCTTTCTCTGTGTGTTTTTATAAGCTACACTTGTCCCTTGCGTTCAGTGTTAGCCATCATTAGCCGTCTCCAGCTCCTCTGCCTCAGCCAGCTTGTTCTGCTCATGATGGGACATGCATCACCGTTAAAGAGAGGCCAGGGACAGATGGGATCAGGTTGCCAAATGTGAGAGATAAGTATGAAAACCTCGGAGAAATCTCCCACACTCTGCTGCAGAGGGAGACTCGGCTGTAATCTAACTCTTCAATCTCTGTTCCTTTCTGTTGTAATCTCTTCTATTTTATTGCTATATTCTGTTTATCTGCTGTGTTTTGTTTTAATCTGGTCAGCTGTATTCAGTTGTGTTATATTGTATTCTGGTCTGTTCTGTTCTGTTTTCTTCTATTCTCTTCTGTCGGACTCTTGAGCCAATAGTTGACTGTGGGAGAGCATGCTGTGGCTCAGGCTGGATGCTCCAAGCTATTGATCTAAATTACACCGTCTGCAGACTGCAAACTCCTGGGAGAATGGGAGGAAGGGGGGCAAAAGAGAGAGAGTAGGGAAGAGAGAGAGGGGGGGGGGAGAAAGAGACAAAGAGCATGCAATTGAAAAAGGCAAATAATCGCCTCTGAAAAAAATCTAGTAGGGCGAGAATTGGGTCGACATATGAGAAAGGCTGTGATAAATAACAATGGGGAAAGAGGAAAATAGAGAAAGCAGGGAAAGAGAGGGTAGGGGGGCAGCAAGGCAGGCAGGAAAACAGAGAAAGCTAGGCGAAGGAAAGAGAGTTCGGTATAGCAGGATGCAGTGACGGTATGATTGAGGCAGAGCAGGGGATGTTGTTTTTTTCAGTGTTGCTCTATCGCTGGATAAGCAGAGCTCTTCCTAATCTGTGCTCTGTTGTAACAATGGGGGATGTTTATTTTCCCACTCGGAGACGCAGAGCTCCACTAGAAGTTTATTGTAGTATCAGCGCGGGTTTAGCAGCGAGCTGTGACAGACGTCAGTCAGGGAGCTGATCAGAGGCTGTCAGGTCTTGTGGATGACGCCTCTCTAAGGCTGACAGACAGAAGACAACGCCTGCCACCAGGGAGTAGGAGAGCTTAACTATAGCTGTATGCTCCAGAGGGATGGGAGGAGGGAGGCAAAGTATTGTTGGGAATCAGCAGGGGGTGAGTGGGATGAAGGGGAAGAGGAGGGGTGGGTGGAGGTGGGAATGTAGAGACAGGGGATGGAGCGTGGTAGCTACAAGGGTGAAACAGCAAAGGCAGGTGGGGGTGAGAGGGAGTAGAGAGGGGTAGGGATAGAGGGAGGTTAAGAGAGATATGACGGGAGGTAGGGTGGAATAGACAGAAGTCGAGGGATGCATTGTTGGTAAGTTAGCAGAGAGGCAGAGTGTGCGAGCAGCCAGATGGCAGGGTTGATGAGAGGTGTGCCATATGGAGATACTATGCCAGCCTGGCAGGCTGACAACACCTCAGGTTTAACCTCATTTACACCTGCACGAACACACACACACACACATACTCACACACCTCTCTATGGTCCTCTAGTCTGTGCTAGTAGAAGCCATGCATCATGTCTTGCTGTGCTAGTCCACCGTGCACAACAGAGTTTGGCCTTAAACTCGTGTTGCTAACATCCATCACAGATTAACCGAGAGAGTCAGAACATCGAGCCGAGAGAGAGAAGAGGGGGACAAAGAGGTAACAGTAACCATGTCATCCTCTGTGAGTGATGCACTTCCCCTCATGGTAGCTAATATACTGCCTGGTTTTGGAATGGAAGTGAAGCACCTTCCCTGGGCTGAACAGTGTCATTTTGCGAATGCCAGAACGCAGTAATGAGAGGCATAGCTTCCCCGGGCTTTGTCAAAATCCGATCAGCGATATGTGAGATATTGCTTGTGACATATGGATGAACAAATGAATAATGTAGCACACCCTCTCCGGGCTAATCAGCGTAAGCAGTGAGAGGGATCATTCCCCAAAGTTTTCTCAAAATCCGATCAGTGGTATCTCAGAAATTACATCTGACAAACAGACAAACACATGAACAAACAAACAGATGGTCGGAGACTGATCCGTGGCTCGGCTCATTTCATTATGAGGACAAAAATTTGCTCACGACTAAACTCGACGTAGAGGCAGGCATCAGGACATCATTACACCGTACAGTTTGGGCATTCAGCTGACATTTACTCAAAGTGATGAACAACGAATGAGCAGACAGGGCTGCGGTATTTGCTGGTGAAGTCTTCCAAACCCCTTGCAGAATCATCAGAGAAACTCAAATATCCAATACTCCAGCCAAACTGACTTGGAGATTGCGGTGTGGTTAAGTTTCTCACCACGGCATCTACATGTGGACTCTTGGCAGTCTGGGATCAAACCTCACCACAAAATGCACCAAGCTGACTGCCTAAAAAACGTGGATGCTTTAAAAAATAAATTATATAAATAAAAGAACGGCTCAAAACGATAATCTACAGCAATGCTTCTGAGTGCTCTTCAGGACTCCAGGGGCTGCTGGTTCTCCATTCTAACGGTTAGTTAATTACATTCATCTGGTGCCCCTGGTGTAAAATACTCCTTGAATATATGGCTGCAATGAAAACCAGCTGGGTTTTGAGTCCCGCGGACCAGAATTGAAAGCCACTGCCACACAGCACCTATCAGAGCAAAAGCACAAGGAGCAAAATGACATCTAAACACCAAACAAAACGACAAACGAGTGGTTTTATCATTTGTCATAACGCCCACTAAAATGCCAACTGATGCACCATCCTCTCAAATTTCATTAAAATCTGATCGATGGTGCTTGCATCACTTTAGTCCCTTTGCAATCTAATCTGACCCAAATCAGCCAGGTTACGCTGAGGGCTTTGTGATCATCATCATAGATCTTGTTCAGGCAGATTTCAACAGTCTGTATCGACTGGATAACAGCAGCAGATGTCAACATCCTTTTATGAGATGAATGAGTTGGTGCAAATTTAATGACATTCATATACATTTGGCACCGACACAGAAAATGCTATTCCAAAATCCACCAATACAGCGCTCATTGCCTTTGTTTTCAGCCATATTTGAGTCAAAGTATGTGGGTATGTGCATGTATATCGTGGGAAATCAGTGCTGTACTTTACCTTGCTGGAAATAGAGCAGCAGCTTTCCTTTCTCCAGTGCCAGGGTAAGGCTATGTTCTCCCTGTCCCTCTGCATGGAGCAGAGTCCCAGCATTCCTCAGGGTTTTAAACTTCAGAGAGATGAGCTCCCTGGCTGTCCGGCTGGGCCTCGGACTCAACCTGTAGAGCATGCTGCTGCTGCCATCAAAGCTCGCCACATTAGAGGCTGCGGGACAACATGGAAATACAGTAGGCAGAGTTTTATTCTTGAGGCAAACAGCACAGAGGCATAGTCAGAACTCTTGACTCAAATGACACAAATTCACAGTCAGAACAGTCAAAATATTGCAGTATGAGTTGCGCAGCCAAATAAGTCTTAAGAGTGAAAGTTGACCTTAGAAGTGTGCACATGTTGAAATCCCTGTCACCGCTGTTATGAATTTGCAACTGCAAGATTTGCCAGGATTTTTATGTAAGACTGCACCTATCTTATCAGCCTAAATCACAAAACGCAGCGGGAAAAGAGGGGCAAACTGAGGAGCTGTTGATTGTGTTTGCCGAAATGAAATTTTTGTGTCGATTGTGCGCCCTTCCCTTGCACAGGAAGCAAGAAAGCAGAACCCGGGAGCAAAATACAAACAGCAGTGAAGTGAGCAATCTGTCCAAGCACATCTGAAAGAGCGGTGAGGTGTGTGCGAGAGCGTAGAAATATTGTGGTGAAATACAGCATTTTGGACGCGACACATTGCATTGCAAAACAGGCGTCTTGACATTTAATTTGGATGTTTATAATGCAGCAAACCGAAGCTTGTTCCTGTGTGCTCAAACCCCCGAATCGCTCGCATTTCATAGCCGAGGCATTTGTCATTTATTCTGACAGTTAATTCCCTTCTTATTGAACACCATAATGAGAGAGTGTGACCTTTATGCCCCTCACACATAGATACGGCACTTAAATCAGGCAACAACCCATATTTTCTAATGGCTCATGGTGTTTACATTGTTTGAATTGTATCGACTTTGCCTGCTAATTCCTCTCTGACTGAATTTATTCTAATGATCCGGACCAACCTGCCCCCCCTGTAACGCACAGGCACTTCAAACAGCGCACCAAAGTCACATTGTCTAGTTATTGCTGATGATTGTGGCGCAACAACCTCAGATCTTAAAAAAGACTGTGCATCTGGCAGATAAAAATATATGGGGTGTGACCAAAAGGTGTCATCGGTTTCATGAGTGTTTTTCAAGTCCTCACAGCTTTAATTTGACGCTGCAGTCTTCAGTGTCTAGTGACGTGAATCACCACCTCTAAGTTTGAGGGTCCACATCTCTGCGGGAGTGTGTGTGTTCACCAATTTTGGGAAAAAAAAAACACTGCACAGATGTATCATGTATTTAAATGTGCTACATGTGGCATCTATGCCTTCCAAATGTAAAACCTGTTGCCTCAGAGAGGACACACACCCCATTATCACTTTGTTTCAGCATTTGTCTTGTTACTTTATCTGAATTCTCCTATTTGTTTTGAATGTTGAGAGCTGCTGAATTGTTTTTTATTGGTTCTGACAATGACAATAAAGTCCCTAAATCCTAGTCTAGAAATTGAATATGTAGAACCAGCACAGGCTTTTGAGGGCCTTCGGTTCACAGCAAATCAGACTATTTGTCGGTGGTTCACCTTGCCATGGAAACAGCTGTAGTGTTCACCGATGCCACCGCATCAGCAGAAGAGTTGTTTTGAATGATTTTATTGAAACTTCCATCACGACAAAACAAGCACCTGGCAGCTCGGTGGCTCTCTCTCTCTGTCACGGCGTGTGCAGCTCGCGGCAACAACGAATGAATGAACAACCGTCAGTTCTACCCATTCAGTTTGTATGATTGAGCCGCATCGCACTGACAGAGCAGATTGTTAGTGTGAAATTCAAATTTGTAGCAGGCTTGTTTTTGTGGTGAGATGACGATGTCTTCGTCGGGCGATACTAAAAATAGAGCGCTTGGGAATAAATGCTTTGGGATCGGGGCAGAGATTAGGAACACAATGGGTGGGAATTTTGGGAAGATGACAGAAGCACGGAATGCAGAGAAAGTGCAGAGAAAGAAGTTATGAGAGGAACGGAGGAATCAAAGTGAGGAAAGACAGGAAAGAAGTCATTCTGACAGATCTGAAGTCTATCACAAATCCAATCACAGGTGGTCACTGGAAAGTTGTTTCTGCATGTTTCTGTTGTCCACTTATGATCAGATCGCCTGTCACATATGTTGAAACCAAGTGTGAACATGGGCATAGAGAGCATCTTGTCACTTTGTGCATCTGTCTTGAAGAGCAATGAGAAGAAAACCAGCACTCGATAGCAACCAAAATGTATTTTCACTGTATAAACTAATGTCAAGATTAACAATCAGCGTAATTACCAAAAGAGAATTGCTATTGGCTAAGTGGTTTTTATTTTGTTGTCATCCTTAAAAAAAAAAGATGACAGCTCTGCCAAAAAATACACATGGCTGCCAGCTAACCAAGTACTTTAATGGCTCGGTAGCAAGCCAGAAAGATTCTAGTTGTAAATGTTGTCTGACACAGGTCATGAAAGAGCCGGCTGTGACATAGTTAATGTGTGTGGAAGTATCAGCTTTTGGTTAGCAAAATGATTATTTTAGTTGGAAAGCGGCAGCCGAATTCAGTGGATCCAGTCCAATTTAAGAGTGAAACTCGCGCAGATATAAACATCCAAGTTTTAAACGCCGGCTTAAATCACAGACTGTGACGGGGATGATTACAGTATGTGAAAGCCCCATTTATTTCCCCCACAGAGAAAAATGCTTTTGTTGCGGAATTCCATATTTGGGCAAAGGTTTGTAGTCAACGTTATGTGAGACTTCTGAGACTTCTTTAATCATTGTGATAAATGGTATTACTGTATCGTGTAAAAAAAAACATGAATTTTTGCAGCTTTGAGGCTTCCTCCAATAATCAAGTGCAAGTCCTAATAAACAAGTTGATGATGATGATGATGATTGTTCTGTTCAGTTTTCTACATCAGCAGGAAATTTGGGTGGGCATCCCTTTGTGTTTGAGTGAGTGAGTGAGTGAGTGAATGAGTGAATGAGTCAGAGTGAACTTACTGTAAGGACATCCGTATATCTCCAGCCTGAGTCCAATCCGCCCACTGGGATTCCAGTCCAGAGGGACGAGGCGGAGGTAGCGAGCGATGACCGGCTGCTGAAACTTGTACTGAACCACGCTGTCCGCGTTACTGTTACCTGGAAAAGCCTAGAAAGACACAGAGCAACGTGCTAGATGGCTGTCTGCCTGATTATGCATCCACCCATCCATCTCTTAACTGGTTTCTGCAGCTGTGAATGCATGGAAAATGTTTCACTCCTAGTGTACAACATCTCCGGAGGCACAGTGTTTCTAGTAATTAATTCCTGGAGTACATCAGACAAGAACATAGAGTTTTGTATCTGTTTTGTATCTTGACGCTTATAATCAAGCTGGCTACTTAGTGAGCATATTCTCTTTTAAATTTTTTGCTGTCCTAGAGACTAAAAGCTATACTGTCTTTGAACTTTCTCTTGACAAAAAGCATGCTGTGCGGAGAGAGAACCGTGTTTTTGATGAGTGGATCCTCAAACGAAAGAGATTTGGCACTTGTAGTTGCAGTAAACAGCTGGAGTGGAGTGGAAAAAAAAATCTCATTAAACTCCTTTATCCTAAGACCATCCTTCTGTATTTCCAAAACTTTGAGCTCAAACAGGGCATTGATCCTAACTGCTGATAATGTCTCTTTGTCTGTCGCTTTCTTGCTCTCTCTGTGTGTGTGTGTGTGTGTGTGGGTGTGTGTGTCCACTGATCAATAACTCTGGGACCTATTCTGTCTCCATCCAGAGCCTCTCTTATAAGACTAATGGCTTCTATTTCCCCAATCAGCTGCCTGTAGGAATCCAATGGGATTCTCTGGTTGACATACAAATAGCGCACACAGAGCAGAGGTCGCATTAACATCTGCAAAAAAAAAAGAAAAGAAAAGAAAAAACCTTCATTTGTGTGTATGTGTGTTATTGTGCACGAGTGTTGACTGCGAGACATCGTCTGTGTGTGTGTGTGTGTGTGTGCGTGAGTGTGTACTGATGTGCCCGCGTGAATGAAATTGGCTTCCCTGGCGCTGCATAATTGTGATCTCAGTGCCGTCCTCAGTGCTTTGAAGGGCTGAGCCGGCTGGGCAGCGGAGCGTTAAGCTCAACAAATGGCTCTGTTTCCTGCTGAGGAGGCTGAGGAGAGCGGCATCTCATTTACTTGGTGAGCGTCTTTTGAAATATGACCAGCCTCTGACAAGCCCTCAGTCAAGGGGAGACGGAGAGAGAGGGCAGGAGAGAGCGAGAGAGAGAGCAGGAGAGAGAGCAAGAGAGATGAGAGAGCAACAAGACAAAATGCACCAAAAAAAGGGGGGGGAGGGGAAGAAAGAAAAGGAGTAAAAGAGAGCAGCACTCATAGCACTCCTCCAAGCTGAAAAGTCCATGAGGAGAACAGACTCACTAAGCTGGCCTGACTAATCTGCAGAGCTTTAAAAACACACTGAAAGCTGATCTGGATTCATCACCTTTCACGCGGGGTGTCAAATCAACAAGTTTTTAAGCTGCGGCAAGTCAAACTGTACCCTGTTCTCCGCCGAAAAGACTCTTCGTGATGACTCCCGGCCCTCACGGGGATTGTATCCTTCGCCGCGAGAATACTGTCTCCTGTCAACTTCAAATCAAAGGCTGTTCTCCCGACCAGACCACTACTCTAACAAGACGGATGTGCCGTCTGCCAGGAGGTGGGAGGAGATGCTTGACTGCCTCAACCTCACATCTAGCTGGTTCTCATCTTGAAAGTAGCATTGTTCAATCAACAGAGACCGGCTTAGCTCCCCCTCATTCTGACATGCGGCAGTTTGCTCAAAGGGGATCAGTCATTCTGTCTCTTTTACTGGAACAAGGGGAATGAGCAGACGCTTTTTTGGGGCTCATCACCCTGATCAACGTGACCAATGCTCCCCACTGCGTAATTACAGAAAAAACAAGGTAAAATGCAATAAAAAAGAATGCTTTGCAAGTGAAAAAGCAGCACTGGGGAACATGTGCAGAGTTTGCAGACATACTGTAGATTAGAACAACCACAGTGTCGAAGGAAGAGAGGGCCACAGGCAATAGGAAGCGCCACAGCTGTGAATTTCTCTCCAGTCCGCAGGGAGGAATTCATACAAGGGTTTGAGTATCAGATGCACTGCAGAGGTTTGTAAGTCACCAGATGGTCTCTGCCAGCTTTCTGGCTCATTTCTCATTTACATTTTGGGCATTTAGCTCGCACACTTATCAAGAATGGCTGACAGTGAAGGCGCTGGCAAAGGTTCAATGTCTTGCTCGAAGATTGTTGATGGACACCTTGGCTGTTGCGGCAATCAAAGCTGTGACATTTCCTACCAGAGACGAGTTTTTGAACCAAAGCACCAATCTCCTGTCAACAGAGGTTAAACTGTTTGACAGCAGCTCCACACAGTCAGCAGCACCCTGCACAGGTTCCTTTCATTGTTCCATCCATTATTAATGAAGAGTGAAAGGCTCCTGGTGGGTGGGTTTGCCACTGCAGGCGGTACCAGTCTCTACAGACAGTGGCGCCTGCAGCCATACACCAGTGCCAACTGTGCTGGCATTAACACAGCTGGTCGTATTCATTCTCGCCTATTTATCTGCTCATATCTTAAATAAAATTGAGATGGCACATTCTGGTGATCTTTGCATTCTTATTCAATCTTGCACCACCACACTCAGTACGCTGCTTGTGGCCAGTGCTTGTTGAGCTGAGAGCAGCCTACCCAAATGCCAAGGAGCACTCAGGTGTTTGATGAAAAATAAATCGAAGGTTGATGAGTGCCTGCCTTTGTTTGGCAGCGTTGAATAGGTTAATGCTTTGTCAACACTAAGTTCACACCTGCCTTGAACGTGCCGTCAGACCGTCTGTCAGACGTTAACAGAATAAACTTCAAATAGGTAGACAAATTATTTTCATTTCATTCGTTCATCTGCCTTTTTAATAGTTTATTGCTTTTGCTTTGTGTCAATTCAAAGTCTAAGCGGCTCATATTTACAGCTTGTCTCGCTCAACACAGCATTGTTGTTGTGTTTGGCTGAACTGCTGTGATGTGAGGTTGAAATGAGGGAAATCATCGTGTTTACGCCCGTGCTGAATGCTTTCATTGTACGCAAGCTCTCTTGATGTGATATCCATCATGCTGTGTGCTATAGCTGTTCATTGTGTCGTTCTTTTAGGGTGCTGAGTGATCAATGAATTGCAGTATGAGATGGTTAATAGTTTCAGCTGGCGCATGAGGATTGTTGAGCGCTTGATTTATATATGGCTTTTGCTGCAGAATGTAATGCAAACTCTGTTAGCATCATGTAATGTACTGTATCGCAAAAACACTCTCTTTCTCTGTCTTTCTCAGTCAGTCTGTGTGTGTGTGTTTGTGTGTACGGGTTGTTGTTTGTAATTGGCTGTTCTTGCACATAGTATGAGGCAGAATCCTGCAGGAATCACTGCCCACATACAATGTCAGTGCCCCTGTGGTTCACCATGTGGCCCACACACTAGTGAGGCTCACTTAGCTGCAGCTCCGGCCCTTTGCTGCAGGTCACCCCCCTCTCTCTGTCCTGTCTTTCCTGTCTCTCTCCACTGTGCCAACTAAAGCAGGAATGCTAAAAAAAAATCTAATTAAAAAAAGAGAAAGGCCGACAATGCCACTTAGGTAAAACATGTTTTAACTTTACTGAATTTTAATTTCTTCATTTGGACTTTGGCTCCGTTCCAATGTGGAAGGGTTTTTCCCCATCAGTGCAAATCACTCATGACAGCAGACTCACCCCTATACTGTCTTCCTGTCGGTGCTGTCTCCAGTTGTGTCCCGTGTCGCTGAACATTAAAACGTAGGCCGTCAGCCAATCAGAGCTGCCGTAGCGGCCCTGCGTGGCGACGGCGGCGATTTGGGTCCTCCTCCCCAGATCCACCTCCAACCACTGATATCTGTCTGAGTGCAGAGGAGACCAGCCGCCAGCTCCTGGATAGGAGGGAGAGACACAGAGGGAGTGTGAGCGAGGAGAGAAGAATAACAGCACTCAAATGTGATTCATTACATTTCAATCTACTTGGAACGAGATGGAATAAACTTTGCCAGCGAGCATGCGTCGGCAGATGTACAGACTTGCTTCACCTTCAGTTGCTGACTCACATCACTCTGTTGCTTTGTAACCAGAACGCAGGATATCATACGAGAGACATAAGCCCACAGAGCAATCCCAGTTCCTTTGCACACTATGATACCATCCAGCATCAGTTGAAGCTAGTGTCATCAATCACAAGGAGCTCAAGGAGGAATGGTTCGTCTGCCACACTGATAATTCACTTCAAGTTACTTCTACAGTTTCAGTTTCTCAGTGGGTGATCCAGTTTGGGTGACCTGATTTGCTTTCATTTGCTTATGTAACCAGGTGGTAAAATAAAAATGTTAACAGCATAGTAGATCCATATGGTGTAAGTTCTTTTCTGTTATTTACCACTGTAATTCTGTATTTGGTCAGCAGAGGGCATATATTTACCGCTGCGTCGCCGTATGCCTGCTGACAGCATTGAATGTTGGGAAAATACAGGAAGTTAAAAAATGCGCTCTTTTCCGTGGTGGTTAGCCTCTGGTTCGGACGGATTGTAGATGATTGAGGGATGAAAACCCGTACACCCCTGCCAGTGCGCTACTGGTGAAGTCGGTATGAAACATACTGCTTATTTTTGATGTGCTATTTTATAATTTTGTTTGTCAAAGGTATAAAACAGAATTAATGTAGTTCTCTGAACTGAAATTCAGTTTAAGTTTGATGTTTTAACAGTTTACATGCTAGTGGCGTGACTATGTTTGTTTTTCTTGCTCATAGAAGTGCCACTGCCGTATTTATATTGTATTTATGGTATTTGTACTGTATTTGTACCAGTTTATACAAACTGTGGTGAAGTGTTATTTGTACTCAGATAGCACTAAAATTTCTGTTTATTATTTTGTTTATTTGTAACTTGGAAAACCTTGGTGAAAGTAAAGATTTCCTGCAAGTTATCTACCATAAATTGGAGAAACCTATACATTGGCAGAAGGAAAATAAAGCCCCCACAAAATAGTATTTGAAGTTGTGTGTTCAATTTATCCCGGCTACAAATCTTGGTACCAGGAGTGGGATTATTTTTCTTTTCTGTCAACTGTAAAGTTGAAAGGCAACA
>OMLB01043679.1:0-19456 GCA_900302555.1 Myripristis jacobus | reverse complement strand
CGTCCCTCAGTCCCAGCCGTTGTCCTTGATCATGTGGGCCAGCTCGATGATGAACTTGCCTTCTTTATACTTCTGACTGCTCTCGAAGGCATGTTCCTGGTGGGCGTGACAGAGGAGAGAGAGACAGTGGTTAATTCATGTGAATACAGAGGCAGGCAGACACAAGGAGGCAGAAGGTGATAGAGACACACACACACACACACACACACACAGAGAGAGAGAGAGAGATGTCGGGAAAAGACAGAACCATGCTTGGTTTTTAGCAGGGCAGGATTTTACAGCTGCATGTGAAAATCCTTGACTGTTCTCGCCTGTGTGTTCCTGGCTGTGTGGAAGCCGGTTATATAACCGTCAGTCACTGAGCACTGCAGAGGAGTCTGCAGAACCAAAGCTGTGACTGGACTGGATCTCCTTGTCCTATCTAAGATAAAATGGCCATGTGGTTAGAAACACTGTGCCAGCCTGTAACCACAAGGTCACACGTTTGATCCTCACAACGGCCCACAGAGAGGTTATGTCTGACATAATTTTTAGTGCTGGAAAGTTAGCCTTTGTGCCATTTGGTCCAGACTCCCCATGGAAAACATGACTGTGATTTGTGAGAAACATCACAAAGGCTTACTATGCTACATTTCTTCTACGGCATATAATAAATAAGCTAAATCACTGCCAACTTTTATCATTCAATTACTTTTTAATCCGATTGCTGCTAGCACAAGCTTATCATCTGGGGAGGGACGGCAACAGACGTAGCTAGCACAACTGGAAAACAACAATTGGAATAGAAATAATAGAATAAGCCAAAAAGAATAAGCCAATTATACTGTGTTTGAACAATAATACAATATTAACTGTTCATAACTGATGAGGGATGAATAAAGGAGCTCATGATATGTGGGTCGAAGCAGCGCATCAGTGCTACTGTAGTGACCTGATGATTAACATGGGAGCATATCCGTGTTCCCAGGGCCATAACGTCATTTTTCCATAGACATTTTCAGGCATCACTTATTGAGCATGCACCATCAGATCGTGTATTTTTGTTAAAAAGGCGGCAGACACAAACATCATGGACATTCTTCTTGTTATCTCGAGGGAACAGATGTATGTAGGTAATGTTAACCACGCCAAATCTAACGCCAACTGTGCTCATGTTTTGTTTCTTGGGAAGCAGCAGGACCATTGACACAAATTCAGACATTATTTTCGGAACAGATACTATCACATTCTGCATTTTTTGTTCATTTAACATTCACTCATTCATTCATTTTCCAAACTGTTTATCCTCGTAAGGGTGGTGGGGGGGTGCTGGAGCCTATCCCAGCGCTCACTGGGCAGAAGGCTGTTAATTTAACAGAGGTATGGAAATTATTCTTTTGTTTTCAGGGAACATGGAGTGAGGGAACATGGGGCTGTTAGTTTGAGAATTACACTGAGGGAAAATTTTTTCAGCTTGAAAAAATTACAGAGGGAGTATAGGGTGGACACCAAAAAGATGAATGTAATTTGGGAGAAGCTACACAAGGGTTTATAGCTATTCTAAATTCTGCTCTGTGAAATACAATATTTCAGCTTAAATAACCTATGTGCATTTTTCCTTCAGTTACATTTTATATTGATTACTGATAACTAAATGCTTATTGTTTGGAAAGGAGACCACAACAGGCCTGTGGCTTAGCCTCCAACAGCGGAAAAAGAAATGAAACAGAATTAGCAACTACAAGATCAAGCAGAGATCATGAGCAACTTCCCACGGGAAGCTGCTCATGATCTCTGCATTACCCGATGATTAGTATTTTCTTGGCAAGAATCGACATTAAAAGCAGTTTAGAGATTTAACCTCACACATTTGATGCTGGTGGATGTACTTTAACCACATGAACACACTGTGGTATATCTTGTGGCTGGCTCTTCAACACGACTCTTATTTTTGGCACTTTTTAAAAAGCCCACTCATGTTTTTTTCCTGTGCATTTTGGACCACACAACAAATGGCTGAGATGCTAATTGACAACATTGGCAAAATGACACAAAATGACAACGTCTGCCTCCAGCCTCCGTGTGCACTGATCAAACAGCCCCCCTGTGGCCTTGAGCAAGACCTGCTCGTTCATTGAAAGCCGCTCTTGACAGGAGAATCAGCTCAGTGCCTAGAAGATGTTTTTACTGTGCGGCTCCTATACCTTGTTATGTCTTTGGCTATTTTTGGGCCAGAGCTGCAGCAGCAGAGGCGTTGCTATCAGATTTCATGGTGTAGAAGTGCAGTAGGTCAATCTTCTCTCTGGAACTTTGACGACTGCAGAAAAACAACCCTGCCGCAACCGATATTAATGGCCGCCCTCCACTGAGTCATATCTAGTGTCTGCGGGCCTGTGCATGTGTGTCACTTATGTTCTCACTATCTTGTAGGGTCCACAAGTAAAAATAGACAAAAATAGAAAACCAAGAAAAGAGGCTGCCAGGTTGAGATGTCATTAGGAAAATGGTTATTTTTAGGTTTAAAGGTTAAGGTTGGGCTTAGAATCAGGACTGCCATAAATTTAGACGTACAGCAGTGAGTGTTAAGGTTAAGGTTAGGGGGTCAGGGAAAGACTGCAAGTCAATGAATCTTCTCACGAGAGAAACAACACAAGGCTACTGTGTATGTGTATGTGTGTGTGTCATAACACCTAATCGAGACAGCCACGTGCCCTACAGTGTATACACTCTCACCTCCATGCTGACAGGAATCTGCCAGTGACAGCTGCACATGCTCAGCCCTGCTGATACGAGGAACTGTGAGCATGTGTGGATCCTTTTCAGATCATTTTGACATAGAGCCCAAAATACCACTTGTGCTAAATACATATTGCACGTGGATGGCGACATACTATATCACAGCCTTTCAGAAACTACTGTTGTGGGCGGCTGTAGCTCCTACATTGGCAAATGGTATAGCAAAACCATGTTAATTTCACAGGAAATGTGTTAATAGCAAAACACTGCCAAGAGTTAACATTTATTGGCTTGAAAATTTACTGTGTAGTTGTCGATTACATGTTGAAAATGAGTTGTACAGACTATATGGTAGATATCTATAATAAAACACAAACTAGGCTGGAGAGACAGTGCAAATGAAAATCCATTTTCTAACTCTACATGAGCCAGATGTTCTCGTCTCTCCTTAAACATAAGAAACCCATCAGGCACGGCTTGGTTAAGGTGAAGAAAGACGTCCCTTTCATGTCTAAATCGGTTCTTAGAAGTCTCTCCACTGATTCATTCAGCCTGCTGCTGTGGCGCTACATTCAGATGAAGAGAAGAGAAGGTCCAAATATAATTAGGGTCCAAATAAAATTAGGGTGTGCTATAATAACAACCTCCCAGTTTATCTTCCTCTGAGTGTGGATGCACTTTCTGTGCTGTGCACGCACTATTAAATCAGGCAAGGACACTCACATATTTCCAGCCCAGTGTAGTCTTGCAGTTCTCACAGTAGATATCTGCCACAGCATGCAGGCCTGTGAGCAGAACTCGCTCTTCGGCGGGGCCACACCCGACGTTCACCCTGAGAGAGAGTAGAAAGTAGAGAGGTAGAAAGACACAGGCAGACACATAGGGAGACAGAGAGAGAGAGAGAGAGGGAGAGAGAGAGAGAGAAAGAGAGAATTGTAAAAACAAACAAAAAATATAGTGTTCCACTGCAACTGGCTCAATTTAAACTTCTTTAAATGTAAGTGTGTATGCTCTCTTAATGATGAGTCACCACCTCACACCCACTCACACAGTGCATACTGATAAACCAACCCCGGGCACGCAGCCGCAGAGCATAGTTCAGACTGCCTAATTTTCACACTCGATTCTCCTGATAATGACAGTGCTGACAGTGCTAGCTCTGCCTTCACTGAGTCTTTAAAACAGACTCTGCTGCAATGTGGATCAATTTGCATTATTAACCTCACCTGTAAGCACATGAGGTATTTTCCTACCGCTGGAGTCAGCTGCAAAACCGTTTGCAAACACGTTTTTGAAAATGCAGCCAAAGAAACTTTCCAGATGGATACTCACACTGAGTTGAACAGGTAGGCTCTGCCTTGGCTGCCCTGGAACGACTGCAGGGACACAGAGAGAGACAGAGAGTTCTGTATTATTACATAAAATATGATGATTAGTTATTACAATAGCTGGTCAAGGACCAATAAGCACATACTCATTTGAGATACTATGATTAATGCTTTATTTTATAAAATGAGATGCTACAATCTCACTCGTGCACATTACACATGAATTTATGGTTAAGCTTATCTTGGTGTGCAGTCTCTCAGTGACTGCCAATGGGTCGCAGTAGGAATATCATAATTGCATATACAGCAATTTTAGCAGGCTTTCATTTTCATTTTTGTTACATGGAAGCTGTAAAAAGAGAGTTTATTTGAAAAGACACATTTGGCAGATGTATTCAGTGGGACTGTATGTTGTCTACGCACACTATGAGAAGGGCTTTGTGTACAGGTGAGGAGTGCTTTTGTAATCGCACATGGAAAAAGTGATAGTGCATTCATAATCCAATTCACTAACCAGCTTATAACATAATCCATCCACAGGCAATAATGTGGCAGCCAACGCAGACATGCAGATGTGCAGTTTGATAGTTTTGTTTACACTTCCAAATCCTTTCTTTCATTTTTTAATCTTTAATAGGCACCCTTTGATTGCTTCTAACCCTTGTAAATTACATTAAGACTGCTTCAAGCTGAAAAACAGAAGAAAAAAACCCAACTTGGTGTGGGTTGACACTGAAGCAAAGATTAACGAGAGCTCTCTGTGACAAAGCTTGAAGTAAAACACATCTGCCCGCAAACTCCAGCTTCCTTTTTCACAGTGTGTAATAAGTAGCTGCCTGAATGTAATTTTACTGTCCTGACAGTTTCCAGGGGCAACCACTGCTGGTAAGATGAGTCAAGTCACTGGAGCAGAACAACACCGCTGCTGGCGCGGGCCTCTGGTTACCTTGGAGATGAGCTCGTCGTGGTTGGCCAGGTGAGCTCGGCAGTGGATGCAGCTGTAGGTTCGATGGCAGCTCGGCAGGTAGGCCTGGAAGGTCTTGGAGCGCGTCATTCTGACCATGGGCGGGGTTGGCGGGCGGTGCAAGAAGGGACTGCCGGCCCAGGTCGGCTCGCAGGGGAAGCACCGCAACACACAGGTGAGGGCCGTGGTGGGCGGTGGGGAGGGAGGCACACACCTGCGGCGCACGGGGAAGATAACAGCAGCTAATGGTGACGTGCTCAGAAATGCAACTTGTTTTGGAGTTTCCAATGAAAATCATGAACGGGGTTTACATCGTCATTTGAGATGTTTCATATAGGTTTGGTGGCAGGGCAGTAAAAAACAGTAAAAGTTTCATTTGCAGCTAATTGCATGAAAGTTGCGCTGTGTCAGGCCAGCCTTCCACTGAGGGTTGCAGGCCTTCTGTCAGTGTATCAACATATGCTGCTGTTATGTGAAACCTGCAAAGGATTACATAGGCCTTTGTGGGTTGGGAAAACTCCTGAGCTCTTGTGCTTAGGAGACACTTTTCAACACCCACTGAACAGCATCAAAAATGCATCATCATCAGGCTGAAATCATGGCTGTCTGAGATTTTGGTGATACAAGATATTCACGATACAATGAGAAGTTATGTATTATTAATGAGGCTGGCTCACAGACTAAAATTCCCAGCTGCAAAAACTGAAGGGCTCCTGGTTTCACAGATAATATGAAAACACAGAACAGGCCTCAGCCTGACAGGAAACCAAAAATCTACCATTTGGCCAAAGATAAGTCCCGAGGAAGACGTTTAGGCTACCAAAGGTCTGCACTGCAGGGACACATTTCTGTGCACCAGCCAGCCTGTATTAAGTCTAGCTACTACACACCATTTTGCACTGACTCAGGTTGAAAGCAGGCCTTTCAGGACCCATAGGCAACAAAGCTAGCTCACGTTCTGTGTTTAAGTCTATGAGGTTGCAGAGATAATCTGCTTAGCCAAGCACAACTGTGAGGATCTTGCCATGCTCACTCCATGATATCCAAATAGAGCAAGCCCTTAAAATACTTGTGCTGCGGTGCCCTGGTGACTGAGGAGATTAGAGAGCTGGCCTGGGAAGCAGGCCTGGAGGCTCGCAGCCAGGAGGGAGGAAGCATATTTTGACTAACTTTACAGGAGAGACAAAATATTTCAGGGCCAGAGCGCTTCACCTTGCAGTCCAGTGACAATCTCTGGGATTTTATTGATTAATGCAGTTTTAATTGTGATTTCATTAATATGGCTTTGGAAATAGATCCCATTAAGTAAGATGATTAATCCGATATACAGAGTATAGAAGCAGAGGAGGCGCAAATCACCCAAATGCAGCCACATTTCATGTCTGTGTGCCTACAGCCTTTTCAACTAACACAGATCTTTCAAATGTAAATGTATGAGTTGACAGGATCAACCAAATGAAAACATGCTCTTTCTGTCAAAACAAAACAGACAATTCCTATAGATTATGTGAGAACTGTAAACCATAGTTCAGTAGTTTGTATCAGCTGTTTAATCATGCTCAGAGTACACTGTTCCACTTCTGTCTCCTTTTTTTCCTGCCGGTCTTAACTCGCCCATCTGGAAAAATACTAATAAAAATTCTGAATGAGGGCAGAAAGCCTCGGTTGACTTCAGGACAAAGAAGAGAGAAGTTGCCTTCGCTGTGGCGCAATATGATTCTTTTTGGTGCGAGACAAAGGCTGATAAAGGCTCCAGTGCTGATGGGAAGGGCTGTGGGATATAAATAAGGCAGTGACACATGCCCTTGTTTTCCCTCCGCTGACTCGGTGCCAGCAGCGTGGGCTTGGGGCATAAAGACACACTCAGAGCAGTTGTCAGTGTGGACCCCCAGTGTACGGCCACACTGACACACACACACACACACACACACACAGGCTGCTAATATGTAACCCAAAGCATACTTATTATCCTCTTGGTCATTTCAGGACAAAAAAGTCAGGATGAGGAAGCGTCTTAAGGCGTTCACAGGGATTCATTTCATCTGCACGGCCGAGTCCCACTACAGTCAACACACACAGAGAAGACTTCTCAAAATTTGGGTCCTGAGAAAATGCTATGCATGGGTTGGCCTAAGTGGAGCCTGATCTTTAGTTGTGTGCTTTCAGGTAGTCTAGGAATTTATGCTCATTCCAGTGAGGCGCTCCAACCGTAGCCAGTTTTAAATCTCAACTTCAAACTCAATTATTCTCAGGTGCTTTTTGTTAAGTGATTAATTTATTTCTTATTTTTCCATGCCATGTGTGTGAACTGAGCTTTATAAATAAACAAGCCTTCCTGCTTGCAAATGTATTCACAGTAAACAGCTCAGAAGAGCAGCACCAGCTGACCACTTAAGATGCAAAAAGTGATGTTGAGTGGGGCTAGAAGTTAGGGACAAAATGAAATATTACCATACTTTGGACCGAATACCTTGATATGAATAATCTGACAATGTTTTGGGGTTGAGATTTCCTGCTGAAATAAAACGCAAGATAAAATTCTGCTAATGTGTAATCAGTAATAACATGAACATGATGAGCAGGTTAATCATTTAACTCATAAAATCCTACCACTCTAGTATAACCCTAAGTTATCATAATATTACAATAACCAAACTCGATAATATCTACACAAAATCTACAATATCTAATCTCATATCACAATATCAATATTATACAACATATCACTCAGGCTGGGTGACAAAGTGTTTGGAGGTACATCGGAGGCCGAAGCCAGGCGAGACAGATGCGCTGCTACCTTGACATATGGACCTGAAAAAAAAAAAAATACACTGCGTGGGATCGTGTTGCAGTGAGGCCTCGATGTCAGCTTGTTGACATGCTGCATGTGACCGATATCCCCCCAACAGATGGACTTTTAACAGCACTGATGGGAGTTTTTGATTATCTCAGGCCGTTGTTGTCAGAACACGCCGCATGATAATCTCCTACGGATATTGCACATATATGTCTTCCCATGGGTAATATATAATCCTTCTGCAGCTCCATCTCTACATTATCTACATTCGGCCTCTCATATTCCAGTGCAAGAGAAACACTGGCCCTCATTACAACAGTTCTCCAGTGCATGTCAGTGGCTTTGGATGAAAAGTGTCTTACAAATCTGATTATGTATACATTTGAAGGATCAGCTATGTGAGTCATTGGGGCTTGATTAAACAGGCATGAAGTTTCATGTATATGGCACAGTGGGCTGGCAGTTACTGCTTCCCTTTGTTGGTTGTGTACCTAACACAGTTTAACATGGAAGTCAGTTACTTCCCATAATTAAAAGTTGATTATTTCTCTCATACATGTTTCCTGATTTGGAGTCTGCATTGCAATGTACATCAAAAAATGTTTTAACTTACAGACAGACTATGCAGTTTCAAGTGGGAGGGCTCACCACTTTGTTTACTGATGTTAAAGACTGAGGCTGAGGAAGCATAAAACCCTCCAGGTTCATGCCAAGAATAATAACCCATAGCATAAATGTAACACTTTTTAAAGTCAATCTTGAATCTAATGTTCTGGTCTCAAATGTACTCCAAAAACATAAACAGTGGAGGGAAATGCTCTTATATATTTGGTTATGATGGGGCAGAAGAGTTGTCCTGAACTCCTGAGGCATTTCTAAGCTCTGTTCTTTAGAGAAATGAGTGGCAATCATCTTTACCACATCATAACAAGGTGGAGTAGCCTCCCTTTTGAAAATGCACAGCCTGCCTTTAATCTCCCTGTCTTAATATTTAAACACGATAATTAACCATAACCACAGCCAAGAACAAACTGCAAAGAACAGAGTGCTATCAAACACACAACAAATATTTAACAGGAAGCAGCTACAGGCCATAACGGCAGAGCGAGCAGAGCAACATGTGCTGGACTTGTTCAAGTCTGGAGTGTGATGCTGTTTTGACACATAATAACAATTTTCCATTAGTTTCCAAAAACAGGACAATGCTCTCTTGGTGAGATGAACAAGCTATGGAGTCATTTTCTGCAAAGGCAACGTTGTTGGTGGGAACAAGATGCTGACACGCCGCAAAACGCTGACGCAAAGAGACGGTCTGGGGCTGCTTTGCAATGAAAAGCTCTTTGATGGCAAACAAATTGATCAGGAGACCACAGGGACCTGATCGGAGAGACACAGGCACGGCTCAGGGTGTTTCGAGCGTGACACGTCAAGACCGAACTGCTATCAAATGTGAAGCTGTCATGTGTGTTTGCCCATCGTTTGACTTGCATCTATCAGTTTACCTTTCTGTCTGTCTGTACGCCTCCCTGTGTGTCTCGCTCTGTTTGCCTTCTCCTCCTGTCACTCTGCCTGTCTGCAGGTCGTCTGAGGTTACCGAGCTGCCCGTTCTGCTCATTTCTGGGTGTCATCGTCATAAAGGGCTACGTGCCACGAACCTCGCCAGCCAAAAGGGGCCTTGTATCCCAACAACAACCTTTGTTATGTAACGCACTGATGCTGCTGCCGCCACTGCTGCTGCTGTTTCTGCCGAGGCTGCTGACAATCGAGAGCGAGGGAAAAGGAGAGAGGAAGGAGAGAGATGGTGATTACAAGGAGAAAGAGAGGGAGCGAGACAGAGAGAAAGTTGCAAACAGACAGAGAGGGAGGAGAAGAGAAGAGAAGAGAAGAGAAGAGAAGAGAAGAGAAGAGAAGAGAAGAGAACATCCCTTAGTCACTGTGTTGGTAGGGCCTTGTCCTTCAAAGCCCCTGCTATGTCGCCCTGAGCTGCACTGACAGGATTTCTGTGCTTTACATGCTGTCATCTTGTTCACCATTCAGTGTTTCATTAAGGCCAGCAGCATAAAGCAGCATGACATCACCGGCAAAAGAAGAAAAAACACCCTCCTCTCCTCATATCAGATCTCAGTGATGAAGCGATGGTCCTCAGTACCAAACGTGCCTGTTCCTTGCTCCCCTGTTTTGTCTCCTCTACCTTGTTTTGTCTCGACTTGTCCCTTATTTACTTCTGTCTGTCGTAACCTGGTGTTGTATGGACAGGCGGGCAGTTTCACAAGGATCCTGACTGTCAAACATGTAATGCAGTGATGGATTGTACAGATGAATGTGTAGACTAGACAAAAATGTGCGGGGAAAACAATATTTACATGCCAACTCAGCCCCCTGGTTAAATGTGGCCACTGCTTATACACCTGATGTTCATATTGTTTTTATGAAAATTCTCCATGATTAGATGATATACAGAGGAGAGACTCATAAAAGATGACACACAGAGAGAGGCTGTGGTGTGGGAAAAAAAGTCACGAGCAAGATTCAAATCTATGAAACTGTGGGTACATGGTGTGCACTTCAGCTCTCTCAGCCACTTGGAGGCTCCATTACATGATTCTGTTAGTGTAAGTACTGTGGTGCTCACCTAGGGATCACCTTACAAGGCCCACAACTCTCTGACCCCAAATTGATCCCTGAGTATTGACTCCCACACGATCGATAACTATCTACAGGCACGCATTGCAATCAAAACAGACTGCAAACAGTGGAGAGGGCAGCTGGGGCTGACTGGAAACTGTTCACTAGTTGTGCTGTTGTACTTTTTCTGGGACAAGCAGCCACCTATCCACCTGACTGTACCTGACTTTTATAGGATGGCAGAGTCACAATACCCTGCCATCGCACCACTTGGGCACTGCATCCACAAATGCGCAAAAAATACCTACAAGGTGCCAGTGCGGGGTTTGCGGGAATGTGGGGTGATTGATACGAATCAGGTCACAGGCAGTGGCTCACTTTATCTAGGGCAGAACTTCAGCCAACACAGAGCACAGATGGCGGGGATGCCTCAGCTCGGCAACGCTGCCTGCGACCCAAACACACGTGTACGCGCGCGCACACGTGCACACACACACGTGCGCCCACGCGCCCACGCACGCCATCACTCACTTTGAAGTGGTTCTACATCTGTGATGACTTTGACGGATCGATGACAATCATGCGACCGCCTGCAGAGATTATGATGACGCGAGCGCATTATGATTAACCCGCAATTATTATTGTTGACGTGCGATTCACTGCGTCCGAGGAGAGCTGATGGCGCATACACGCAGGACAGCCACCACAAACAGCGTGTGTCCTAATAATAACCACTAGATAGCTCCACTGCAGACCTCACCATCCCATCCACAATAAAAACAACCAGCCATGCATTATCCCCCAAAGCAAAAACAACCATGGCAATCCCATATCGCATTTTGGAAGCTCACTACACACATATCACAACAAAACCTCAAGTCCCATCAGGAATATTATGACATTATTATAATGATTTTCCATTTGGGTCTGCTTGAACTTGTGATGTGCAGCATCCTGTGTCATATAATGTTAGAAGTTGTATCGATTAAAAGTATCATACAGCCTGTAACATAACAACATCAAAGCTGGAGTAAGCCTCATATTAGGAAAACACTGCGTAACAACAAATGCATCACTGACGAAACAGTGCAAGAAAATTATTTTTTTTACCTTTGAAGGGAAGAAAAATGTTCTCCACGTAGCCGAGAAAATGTCGCACCTCCTCGTTCCCTTCGCGGCAGTGCCAATCCTAAAGCCCCTTTCGCATTCCTTTCCAGGCAAATTTCCTCCTCCAGCCCTGGAAAGTCCTGCAGAGACGCAATGTTTTGACGCGTAGCGATGCCCAGCAGAGTTTTGAAGACAGAGCGCAGAGTGAGAAAGCCTCCAGTCGGACAGAGAGGAGTCACTCCCGCCTACTTCCGTCTTCGCTTAAACGCCGTTATGCAGACCGGGCCGCTTCGTTTTAGGGGGCAATAAAAGTCTCACGTTTGCGGGCGATTTCTTTTCGTCTGCGGGAGGTTGTTAGCGAGACAGGGTGAAGTTGGCGGTCACAGTAAGCTACGGTTGGTTTTATGAGGCACAGACATGACCTTAAACTAGCGCAAACAGCACTGTACCGATGCTGTTGGTTTGCGCATGCGTGGTATAACGATAGCCGACACCATCCATGAAAAATATTACATCTCTGGCATAAACTATCATCTATATGTGCATATTGTGTTGGTCGACTATTCAGTAATTTTACGAATTTCAAACGGTTGTACGAGATTCAGGTTTGTAAACAACTGTGTCCACAGCTTTGAAGAGGGTGTGAACCATCTTGACAGGCAATTTGACGATCTTTGGCACACACAAAAAAATCACGCTGGACTCGGTGAGTTAACTGACAGGCGTATCAGCCAATCAACGGAGTGACAAGGCATAGCAACACCACGCCGATTGGCTGTGAGTAGACGCCAGTGACCAATGAGCTCACCGGAGGCTCGTGTTTTACTGAACTCTCTGGAAAATACCTGCGAGTAGTTTTATGAAAGAACAGACTGTACAGGGGCGGCTCAGTCAGTTTTACTCACTTTGTCATGTAAGATTATTTCTTCAAGGTGGCTGGAAAAAAGATGTCATGTTGGTGCGGATGATTTGACATGGAGCAGAACGGCTTTTTCTGAGCCGCTGCTGGGAAAACTTGTGAAATCCCTTCAGTCCACAGCGCCACCTCCTGTCAGCCTGGCCTTTCCCATTGATAAATGTGGTGCTGATGTAGCATTTACAGTGGAAAGGTTAATTTCCACTCTGAGAAATGAAAATCAGATTTTTCTTTTTCTTTGTACATCAAACAGAGTAAAAGTCAGCACACCATCTGAAAAAATTTAAGTCACTACACACACACACACACACACATTACACACATAACTTACCGGTATATAAAAATGTTGTCAGTGTTTATTGATGTGGTAAAGACAATATATCTCTCTGCAAATCAAATGACAAATGTGGAATAAGGCATCTTCATAGGCCCACATAACGAGGTGCCACAAAGTGGTTCAGTCAAAATCACAACATCACAATATATCCAAATACAACAGCTGGACAAATACTCATTTGAGCATGCAAAACAAAGCACACGGCACACCACAAGAAAATTAATCAAACAAGTCATTTTCTCTCTGTTCTGAATATAATCATCTCTCTAAGATCTGTAATACGATTGCTGGATCAAGTTTTCACGCAAAAGAACAACGTGTTCACAGGAGTTGTTTTCCAAAAAACAATCCAAGACATCAGACCTTCTGCGAGGACATCCGATTAGCACCTGAGCTTTTTTCATTCATAAAAACTACTCACTGACAGCACTAATAAAAATTACCTAGCAATTAAGAAAACAGCAATACTGCTTTGACTTTAATAAACCTAACTACATACAGTACTTTAAATCAATACTACATTCAGACCTGAACCTCAATATGTGATCACAAACTTGGATTAGAGAGCTTCAGTGGTATAATAATCTCAATGATCTTTGTAGATGTAGAGAGTGAGGCATTGTTAAATATCTGTTGTCTGTGGTAGTTCTGTCCTGACTGGCTGCAAAAAAGTAGAAAAAAAAAGAAAGTCACCCATTTTCTTTTCAGACAACAGAATTTTTTACAGCATAATCCACAGATCAGTGTAATTTGCCTGTGACTAAACCTTAATCCTGGAGCAGTGGCACTGCCTGCCTTAATACTCACATTGTGCATGTTTGTTAGAAAGCAAATCTCAGTGCAGCAGTGAATTTGAGGACTTGAGGAGTCAGTGCTCTTTCAGTAAGAACTAGAAGCAACTTTTTGGCTGTTCATGACACAAGTAAAAACATCTTATACCTGTTTGTGATTCTGTATTACTATGATGCTTTCAATGGCCATCAACGTAAAAAAAAAAAAAAAATTAAAATTAAATAAAATAAAAAATAACACAGTGCTTTATACTATAAAGCAGCTGGTAAAACAACACTCATTCAACCAAACATCACTGTAAAACTAATTATAATAATTATTTGTCATTATAGCTGCATCTGCTGGTGTTGGTGGGAACTGCCTCAAATAAAATAGTCTTGCAACACTTGGGTCATGATGCAATAATATTGCAATTTGTCATGTTTTTAAATGTGAAAGGCATTAAAAAAGCTTAAGTCCAAAGCCATCAATCAGTTATGAAATTCAAGACCTTTTGAGACTTTAAAATACTGTTTACTAAAGAACATTTTTTCCATGCTCTAAGTATAATTTGAAAGATCATGTGGCCAGCCTTGAAATGCCACACAATTCTCAGCGCTTGTCATCAGCCAGCATGAAGAGGGTTGGGTACTGCAATATTATACTGTATCAATCCCTCAGCACCCCACACACCCGATTAAACTGTGCTGTGTCTATGTGGGTGCCGAGCTGTGCGAGCAGGGGCGGGGTGTCCATTCTTGGTCCGTATCAGTGTATCAACACTCCATCAACACCTCTGATGGTAAATTCCAACTAACGACTGAGTCTGTGAAGGACACGACACAGGGGAGAGCACAAACAGACAGCAGGTATGTGTTCTTTACAAGTATGTCGAGTGAATCAAAACACAGAGGGGTTTCTGTTACCAGTGCAAAGAACTGCTCCCTGGATACAGTTTCCATGGAAATTCACCAGTGCAGGTGTAGGGCTGATCCCTACTGACTATAAAACACAGTCTGAGAATACCCCAGCTGGAATGCTCGCAGTAAAAATGGCCACGCGGGGATGTTTTGACAGGTCAGTCGAGTTGAAGGATAATCATTGGGGGGGTGGGGGTAGGTTTTGGCAGGTCACTGGGGCTTAGCAATGCCATTCCTCTCTATGAAGTCTTTAAGCTTGGTGGGAAAATCTGTCATAACGCCTGTGGCTCCCAAATCAAATGCCCTCTGGAAGTCCTCCTCGTCGTTCAGCACCCAAATGTAAACCTGAAACCAGAGAGAGGGCAGATGTGGTTATCGCACACAACACTTAACACATCACAGACATTAGTGGCCGGAGCAGGAGGGCTCCACGATGTCCGCCAGGAGCAGCGCAGCAGCCACACCATGAAGCTTTAACCAATAATTTTGTGCAATTCCAGAAAGGACAGATCTTGAATTACCCAGCCTTTTTCCTTATTTTCCACACATTCCAGACCTCACAGGAACCATGAATCCCCACACACAGATATCAACCCCTCTGATCGACAAATCAGAGTGCACGACCTCACATGAACTTGACACTAAGTTGAGATTCTTGAGCGTCTACAAAGATCTTTTTTAACCCCAAATACATGTTGAATAGCATGAGTTTACATGTCAAGATAATATATTTGCTGTAGCGTAATTGTGAGAACTACTATAGAGTGCAGTGTTACCTGAACTCCTCTGGCAGTTAGATGGTCAAACAGAGCTTTCCTCATCAGCAAGCTGCGACAGACAGAAAACCACATCATCAGCAGGGAACAAGGTAAGTGTGAATCAGAAAGTGGTGAAAGTTCACGCTCAGGGCTTGTAAAAAATTATGCATTAACAGAGTTTTCTCATAGCCCTACTATATTATGTGCGCGGGGTAATATTTTTTTAATGACTGCTCACAGTGCCTTGCAGCGCCTCTCATTTATGATGAAATACAGTGTTATAAACACAGCGAACATGCAAATGCAATGCTATTTAGTGAGTGAACTGAAAAATAGAACACAGGGAAGAAAAAAATAGGGACTTCATATATTCTGGCTTGTGAGTGTCCTTACGTGTCTGCCAACCAGGTGAGGAGGCGCTGGCTCTTAGTCATCCTGCTGGGATCCTTCAGTCTGTAGAACCACACAGAGGAGAGCGACACTGTTTAAACTGAAGTTGAAATAAAATAGCTACAAAAACTACAAAATCATTCCACAAAAGCACCATTTGTATAAAAGAGTGAGATTTGGTGTTACTGGATTTTATTTAAACTTCAAGCATAGTTTTTTATGTGAAATATGCATCAATTCTTGTAAGGGTACTGTCAAGATGAAGAATACTTACTTCAACTTCACACTTGACTGTCTAACTGATGTTTTTATTCCCTCTGTCAAGGGCACTCACTCTTGATCGATTTAAGAATGAATTACAATATGGCCTTTTCTATGTCTTGGTTTTCTGTGATGAGAGATTTTAGTAATGTGCTATTGTATGCTGATAAAGCGCATTTCACTTTCATGAAATCTAAACAACAGGCAGAGCTAGTCAAGGCGTGACACAACTTTATGATTTTGCAACAAACTTTGTTACTGCTACAGTTGAAATTAATGACTTGGGTAAGCGCTATCACAGGAAAAGAAGCTACTCTCTTGTTACTTCTGTTGCTCACAGAATATTTTTCTTTTGTGTAGCTTATTTCCCAGTTGAACTAGGTCAGATAAGAAAAATATTTTCTTTAATACCGATAAAATTGTACATTTTTCTTCCATATCCAGTAATTGCTAATATGTAGCTTGACTGCGGTAGAAAGCAACAAGCTCACACCGCTCTTTTGGGGTTGTTCGAGGTCAATTTGGGGAACACAGAAAAAATGTAACTAAAGCAGAAGACGGGGCAGGTGGATGAAAACCGGGTCCAACAAAAAGATTGATGTTACATAACTGTGTAAAAGTATCCTACTGTGGAATTTTCTTTTAATTGGCATTGAGCAATTATTTAGAGCGACACAAATCCTGCCGTGGCCTCAACAGAAGTGTAATAAAGGAAATCAGTTAATCCTTAATGAATGTGCAGCATGCATAATCTCCTTTATGACCTAGATCCTGATGATCCACCAGCACACACTCTCAAGGCAACTTGTGTGAATGTTGCTTTGAATGATTTAATTAGTGAGTGAGATCGTCTTTCAAACGGCTTTGTGGCCCAGATAACTGAGCAGAGTGAGGGAGAGAAGGAACCAATGAACTGAGACTGGCAATAATTCTGGTGGGCAAACCTGAGCCAGGAAAAGAAGATGCTCTTTTAAAAATGTAATCCTAATATAACCAGGTTAGACCCAGTGAGATCACAAAATTTCAACCGCTGAGGAAACCTGGTCAAGAAAGCAGCATCAAGTCAAACGTAAAAAAGTTACAGATCACAGCTACAACAATATGCCAAAAGAGTCTAAAACTAATTAAATGACAAAAACAATGTATAAAATCAAAAGAGAACAAAATAAAATGTTGCTTGTAAGCTCTCCAAACTCCAATATGCATGGCATGTGAAGTAAAGCTGGCAGATATTTTTTGTTGTACAACTGAAGATGCAAGTTAGATATATCTCAATGTTGAAAACTGATAGGACATTGAGCTGATGGAAGAGAGGGGCTGAGTGTCCTGTCCGGTTACTAAAAGTGGCTGTTCTGTGGAGCCTTTTTTGTTAAATATAGAGCTTAAGAAGGTGAGTGGGATAAGTACCTCTCCAGATGATATCGCAATATATGAGGTATGGATAAATAGGCTATAATAAAGTAAATAAACAATTTTGAATTTGGCCAATGACGACAACAGATTTTGTTATTTTCTTGCAAACAAACCGTTATATATGTTAAATATGACTGCTCATCAATCAGGGCACCAAGGAACCTTGTGGATGAGACCTGGGTAACTGGGTTATCTCCACATAAGAATTAGAATTACAACATATATGTATATAAGATGGATTTAAGATGTAAATATGATCAAATTAGATTTGACTGAGAGATAATTTGTTAAATTTAAACCACTTGGAAATTTTTCCGAAAACATAATTAGCTTTTGCCATGAGCACAGAGAAATTATAATGAGAGAAATACATGGGCACCATTGATGGAGGATGGTGCAGTTGCCAGGTCGGATATATAAATTACGACTAGGAGCAAGAATAGAAGAATAGATGATGTCCATCCACTGATGTTTAAAAACTGCTGTCGATTATGAATGTAATTATAAAACCATTTATAAGTGACTCCAAAAAAGCCATAATGAATTTCTTGAGTAAGAGGGAATTTCTTCAGATTTGGCACAAATGTCCTCTTTAACTCCAGGGTGAACGGACTGATTTTGGAAGTCAAAGGTCAAGGTCACTGTGACCTCACAAAACACATTTTTGGCAACGATTCAAGAATGTGTACATTAATTATGACAAAGCTTCACAAAAATGTCTAATAGGATAAAATTCTAAAGTCATCACCATCCTTTTTAAAGGTGGTTGCAATCAACACAGAGTTTTTGCACATTCTTGATACAGTTAGCCAGATCAGTCTTAATGTCATCTAGCTTTCTGTTCAGGCCAGTGAAGTGGGCGTTGGTTTTCCATAGCAGCACTTATCATGGCTGCTAGCTGACGGCTCCCAGGTCTGGGCTCCCTGAAAATCTCATTGTCGCTATTTTGGTGGATGTCTGGCGGTTTAATGACTCTGGTATGCAGCATTTTGGAGACGGAGTTGTTTAGAGAACGTATGCAGGATCAGCATGGTGAAATGAAAGTAGTTTGTGGGTTGTTTCTGTCAGCAGAAAGAGGGGGAAAGGACAGGAGCAAAAGTATCAAGCAGCCATCCTCTCTGCAAGTCATGTGAGGTCACGAAATAATTTGAATCTTGAAATCTGTAGTATGGACAAGTCTTTCTTTTTCCTGAAGCAGTGTTACCGCCTGGACCTTGACCAGCACAGTGAACAGAACAGTGTATTCATTATACCTCTTCAGTCTGAAACAGTGGGACTTAAATTAGAGCAAGGTCTCATTAAAACTTATCAATACTCATGTCATGTAATGACCTTTTTTTAAACAGGCTCGGGTCTCCACTGAAGTTAAAAAAAAAAAAAAAAAAAGAAAAAAGATACACAGCCGGACCATATCCTTGTAACACAGTCCCTGACCTTTAACCCACTGCTATCAAATACCATGTACTTGTAGAATAACATTTAGCTTGGCCAGGTGTAGTGTTACCATTGTACTGTATCTCACTGACACACTAGAACGATGAAGGACGTGTTAGTGTGTGTTGGTTGGGACAACACACTGCTGAGCACACAGCGAGATATAAACTATATCCATAGTGCTTTTCAAACATATTAACACAGCCACAAAATCAGCAACAAACTGGAAAAGTCAACCCTGATGACCACAACAGAACAGGATTTTGGCCACATTTAGATTTAGAAGTTTTGGACTCCCAAAAACTAGGAAACCAGGAGTGAAAAATCTTTTTTTTTTTTTTGGCATATAAATTCTGTAATTGCATTTCACACTTGAAATGTTTTAGGTCACTTAGCAATTTAAGTGCACATGCTGACCCTAAATGCCAGATGTCAGAAAATAAAAACAAATTAAAAACAGTTTACCAAATTTTTTTTGATTTAATAAATTACTGAGCACTTTACCCACATGTACATGTGTGCGCCTGTGTGTGAGTAAATTGTAGTTTTCTGTTTGTGTGTGTGTGTGGTGTGTGTGTGTGTGTGTGTCAGTTCCTACTTGGTGATAATGGAGGGCATGGGGATCTCTAGGAACTGCTCCTTGAGGGGGATGAAGGGCAGGAGGCCGGTGTAGAAGAGGCCTAACAGCTGCAACACTCTGGGAAAGCTGAACAGCACTGG